>JABUQX010112076.1:0-45218 GCA_015478945.1 Trachelipus rathkii | reverse complement strand
GCTAATCATACCCACGACTAATGAGGTGGAACGGCGCTAAAGTAGTAGGAAAAAACATAAAAACACAAGTCGAAAAGGAAGCCTAACCTTCCGCCCCCCCTAAACCACCTATTTGGTGAGGAAAAAAACCTTCGTCGCAGATCAGAATCCCACCTAGAGCTTCAACGAACCCCCGCCGACTAGGCCTTCTATGGCATTCTCGGTCAACTGTGTTCAATTCCTTTGGCCCAGTGGGTCACCCAACCCCATACACCCCCCTTCCAACAAACCCCTTAAACATATTCAACCTTCCTAAGAAAGGAATGGGCATAATATATATAAATATAGATAATATATATATAATATATAATATTTTAATATTATATATATAATATTATTATATAATATAATATATATATTATTATATATTATTATGTATAATAATTATTATATAATATATATATATATATATATAATATATATATAAGATTATATATATAAATATATTTAATATTATAAATATATATATATATAATATATATTAGATATATATATAATGTATATATATAATTAATAAATAATATTTAAAGGAATATAAAATATAATATATAATAATATAATATATATATAATATATATTAACATATATTTATATATATATTATATATATAAATTAAATATATATTCTTAACTTAACTTTAACCTTTTCTTCCCAACGAAAATTGATTTTTTCCCATTCGTTCAGCCCGGGCCAAGGGTCTTTCCTCCCCAGACATTTCTCTCTCCTGGGAACCCACTCCTTTCTCCTTCAACCAATTGTATCTCATTGTCTGGCCAGCTTGGCATCTTTAGAGAATCCTCTTACCGAACGGGGTCATCTCTTCCTTCGGGTCTACCCCTCTTGTCCTTCTTCCCCTCCGTGGGTTCCCCACTTTCCCCACTTTCTGTGTCGCATTTCGTGCAGCTGGCAATCCCTCGGCCAAGGATGTCCCCACCCATCTTCCCAATCTTCCCACATCTTCTCCCAGTGATAAATCTTCCAACTTTCCCCAACAGGGTGGCTCAGTATAACATTCGTTTCCCCTATTCTGGTTCCTTCTTAACTTACAAATCATGCTCTCAGAAGGCCTCTCATCTTCTTCGCCTTTCTTCTTGATTTACTTTTCTCCCCCCCTTTCCCCTCCGTACGTTAGTTAATTCTACGGTTCCCGGGTCCCTCATAAACAAGGACTCGGGAATTTTCGAGCTTACGGATATAATTCGTAGATTTACCCCTAAACAAGCCCATCTTTACAACCCCGGTTTCCGTCCCCTTCATACCAATTGGTACCATGGCTCTCATAGGGCTTCCCGTAATTTTTCCATTCCTTCTCTACTATTTACTAAACATATTTTAAATATATATTATTATAAATAATATTAATAAATATAAATATATAATATATTATATATATATATAATATATTTATATATAATATATAATGTAAATATATTATAATATATAATATTCCTATAAAACTATAAAAAACAACCACTTTTTAAAACACCCTCCATTCAAGAATTCAAATTTAGAATAAATCCCCATTAAATACGTTTGCAATAAAAAACCTTCTCCCACCAAAAATAAAAAACAATACATCCCCCCACCCCAAAACCATTCCCCCAGGAATTGTCCGAACAATAAACAACCTTCCAAAAAACATAAAAACAATAAAATTTAAATAGGGTGGGGACTTCCAGCGGCCCCCCATCAAACACAAGGAGCCCTCAAGTACAAAGGAAAAATCAGGTAACCGAAGTAAGGATTCCTTCTCGATTGAGCTTTAAGAATCTAAAATAATACTAAAAAAACGTAATTTAAGACATTTATGCGAATGAGCAGGTGAGGATGGAGAAGAAGAGAAAAGAAGGAGACCAAGAAAGAAATAGAGAGGAGAGAGAGAAAAGAGGAGAGAGAGAGGGAACAGAGAGAGAGAAAGAAGAGAGAAGGAGGAAGAGAGAAGAGAGGAATCCCGACTAAAAACCCCCCCCAAAAAAAACCCAAAAAAAGGGTTTTAAAAACAAAACTCACTTTCTCACTCCACCTTCTCTTTCCAAACTACATGGGGAATACAAGTAGAAACTTGATCTTCCCAAATATCCAATTATTAAATTCAAACATATTAAAAACAACAAAAAATTTCCGGCCCCGGAAAATAATTACACCTTTTACAAACTACAAAAAAATCGGTGGAAATCAAAACCCCAATACATCCGGAACACCACATCCCCTCTTAACTAGGGAAAAATTAGTAATGCGAATTCCACCCTCTAGCCATAAAGGGGGCCGTAAATAATCCAACCAATAGGGGTTAAAAAAACCCTTCAGGGTTAACATACCAAAAAAAGCCCACCAAGAAAAACACTCACCCCCAATTAAAACAACCTAAAAAGATTCTATAGCCTTTTATAAACAAAAAAATACCCCCATCAAAACAAACATAAACTTAAACAATTCTCAAGATATTACACAAAAATTAAAACCGCTTGAAACACACCCAGAAACAATATATTACAAGCCACTAAATAAAGCAAAGAAAAAAACTCAAAAAAATCTACTTGGAACGTATGGGGAAGGGCCGGAAGAAAAAAAAGGGAAAACACGTTCAAGTAATAAACGTTCCCAAACCATCCCCAAAACAACTTTTCTTCACCCCAAACAAAACCGGAGCCATTAAAGAGACAAAAATTTCTCCTCCCTTTTTCCCCCAAACAAGGCCACTGGCCAAATATTCCTTGCCGTCAACCCCACCCGTTTCCTATATTCCAGGATCCATGCCCAAACTCTTGTACCCACGCCAAACAAATAGAAAAAAACACAACATTCTAATTTTTCTTTAAGGCAAGTGTTAACTAAAATAATATATAAATAATAGTTAGATAACATATAAAAATGAAAAGGCAAATGTCCCCAATTCCCCCATCTACACCAAAAAAACATGCGGAAGAGCATTAAACTGAACGTTTAAAATATATATAATGATATTAATATATAATAATATAGTAATATATATATAACTTTCTTGTTACCTATAAAGGTACTTTATACCCATAGCTATAACACTACTAACTACTATAATAATAGCTATAGTATATAGAAAGTGATGCATAATATCAAATATATCGTCTATAATATAATTAAAATATATTACCTATAATGAGAGGGTACTACATAAATAATATATATACATATCAACTAATACCTTTATTAGGTAATCCCTCCGCTAATATTATTATAGTTTCATAATTATATATAACATATATTATATTAAACACAACAATAATTATATATATTTACTCTCTCTGGGTTAATACTTATTATATATTATATATATAATATATATAACATATTATAATTATATACCTACTACCATCTATTTCTTGCTATATAATTAACTTAGGATATATATAATAAAAGTATATGGATATATATTATATATATATTAATATAAACATATATATAAATTTATATAGTAATATATATATATACTACTACTAATATACCCTACCTACATAATATATAGTTGATAAATATCCACATAATAGAGATATATATAAATATATATATATAATAATATGACTACTAATAAATCAATATATATATATATAAATCACCTAGAAGTAGCTCCATCTTTATCTATAATAACTTATATTATATATATACTATTATATTGTGGTGTGGTGAACATATTCCTAATAAAATTTTAATAATTATATTAGAGTTACTATTAAAAAATAGTTTTTAGCGTCCTTCATATCATTATGATGGAATAACTATATATATATAATCATAAGTAATATAGTTAGAAAATATATAATAATAAGGTAAATATAATTTTACTTTCAACTACCCATATACTTTCCTGATCCTAAAATGCATATACAATATAGTAATTAAATAAGTTATAAACTATTTACTTTATATAGGCCTTTAATATATGTAGGGGTCCGTTCCACTCACCCCCTCCTTTATACAATATAACCTCTATTAACATACATTAAAGTAAATATAACTAATAATAGCACATATATATATAAAATATATATAATATGAATAAATTAATTACCTACCCCGGCATCAATATTATATAAATATGAGATCACTATATATTAGGTGAATAGTCTATTTGTTATATTATATATACTCGTTATCGGTTTGTGAGAGGGTTGACTCCAGAGATTTTCTTTAAGTATATAAGCTTAAGCTATACCAGCTGTGGAAACTTTTCCTGCGCAGATGCGGCAGACCCCCCTTCCCGACTTAAAATATAAATATAAAGTATGAACAATATATATATATAAATAGTGACTCACCTAATACTGAGTATACGGGTGACCCCCTATCAATATAGAATTATATAAGTATTTAAATATATATATAATTATATTATAAATAGATAAAATATATAATTTAAATTATATTAGATATATTTTCGATTTAACGTGATCAGTCTAATGTTGCTTTCAATTACAAGCATAAAAAAAGAGCATAAATAATGAAATCAAAAAAATTAAAAATCAAATAATTGATTTTTATTTTTCACTAAAAAATATCAAAAAAATATCACACATTCCATATATTAATATAGTATATATATAATATTATATAGTAATATTATCTATAATTAATAATATGATATAATATAATAATATAGTAGATTTATAGTAAAATATCTACCAAAAATTTTAACTGTTATATTAGATTAAAGTTTATAAATAACTACTATACTCAAAGTTATAGTGATCATATAGTATACTATTATATTTACTCTGAGGTATATAGATATAATTCTAGTATGGTATGCTCATAATATATATTTAAGTTAAAGTCGTACCACATGATATTTTTTGGATATATTAGTTAGCCTATGTGGATTAATTTTATCTTTTCCTTACGCGCCATTGATCACCGCGTCTTATCAGGTATAGTGGGGGGCGATGAGGCCCATAACCACGCTTGGTCCAAGGGTACCGGCCCGACGCAAATCGGCTTCCTCCGAGAAGATCTGGTCCAGTTACTTTGGGTTGAAAGTGTAGACAGACAAGAAAGTATAGAAAATAGCATTGGTGTCCTCTCGAGGACCTTGTTTTTACTAGTTTTGAAGGGAGTATTTTGTAGTGGTCTTGATTGAGTTGAATCTGCATTTGTAGATTTTTTGTAAGTTTGTTTTCAGGGCAAACACACATATAGATGGGTGTAAACAACAAAAAGTATTTAATGTCTTCACTAAAACGTTTTATATTTTTATAGATATATCTAATTAAAAATATCAAAAAATATCATTTATATATAATAGAGTTTTATATTAAAAAGTTATGAGTATTATATTTAAATATATAAAGATATATATAATAGTTATTTATCTTTAAATAAAGTACGGGGTATTTCTATATTTTAATTTGTCTGAATATATATATAAAATAATATAGATATAATATAAAAGCCATAATTATATATAATGATAATATATATAAAATAAATATAGTAAATATTAAGGGCACTTATATTCTACTTTGATATAATCGGTATAGTATAATAAAAAATAACCCATACCTATAACATAACAGGTCATATATATTGCCGGTTTGTTGAAGGTTAGTACTTATACATATATATACCGAGATAAGTCATTACTTGCATGCCCCTGTGAGCTGTATGGTGAATAACAAAATATATAAAATATAATATAAATATATAAATAAATAATAATATATATATATATAATTAATATATATATTAAATAATATTTACACCTCTGAAAGATGCAAATATATAATATATATATAATAAGTGAGTTTTTAGGGCAATAATAGTACCCCATATATACCTATTAATCATAATATTAACTCACCCTTTATATATAATATTGGGTACATATATATATAATAACTCAAAGGCCTCACCTATAATATACTATTATGAATGTATAGGTAGGAGCTCACTACGATTTTGTTAGGGTACTTTATGAAAGTGACATAATAATTATTTATATTTAAGAATATATAACCTTTTATATATTATATATAATATACTGATATATAAAGATTTTGATAATATATAGGAGTAGTATATATATATATGTGAGATATAATATATAATTAGGAGTATTACCTAAGATATATCAGTTAATAAGAAGTTCTGTGAGGGTATATATACTACCTGTCAACATTAATCAAAGATTTTTGTCTAATTGTATTATGATACATGACCATCATAATATTATGTATTTTATCTTATTAGCATTTTAGTATTTACTCAATACCTTTTACATAATATATAATATATGTAAAACTTTGGTTAAACAAATATATCATATATTATACTACGTATGTAATAAAGTGATTAATATAAGTATGATAATATATATAATATACCCTTAATAAATATAGTTTATCGGAATATATAATATAATATATATATATATATATAAAAATATTTAAGTGTTGGTATAAATAATATAGGGGAGTATACATTAGTACAGCCTATATCATAAATTAAGGGTTAAAGTAATCTACATAATTTATAAAGGGAGATAATAGGTAGAAGTGATGTTATATAATAGTATATATAAATATTTTAGTATATATATTTATATAGCTATTTCATATATATATCGGTTTATTGTGTAATTATAAATATGTTGGTGGGATATGGGGATGTATAGTAGGTGAGTAGTAAGTATATTAGAATAGGGGAGTATGAGTGTATAGATATAAGGGTATAATATATACGCCCTTGTCCGGATAATTTATATATAATCAATGTGAGTATAGTGAGGATAGAGTATGTACTTTATAGACCAAAAGAATAGTAGTTAGTATATATAATAAATCCCTATGTTATTTTTTAATCACATGAGTATAGTAGGTGGGGCTCATATTATGATATGATAGTATAAATATGATTAGAGATAAAAAATAGAGCACTCGCAGCGAATGAAAATTACAGGAATTCTACAAAGCTACTCCATAGGAGAAAATGACAATAAATCGAAAGGTTAATTTGTACGTGCGGACAATTATCGGCGTTCCTTTGAATAGATGCATGAACAAGTGCTTGGCAAAGGGGCAAAGTAACAATAATTTATGTTTTAATAGAAAAAATTATATTTATTTTGAGAAAGAACGGATAATACAAATTTGAGCCTTGTAGTGACGGGCACATCCTGGGACTGGTTCATACACGTATCTGCAGTAAATCTGATTTCTCTCTCTTCGCGTGCCGGTCGGCAGAGACAAGAATTCACGGGTGCATACCTCTCTCTGTATGGCGGTTTGACTTTGAGTGCCAAATAGTATCCCGGCGTGGTGGGTTTAGATGTAGGAGCGATGAGTGGAAAGGTAGGTTTTTGAACTAAGTTAACCTACCTCTCCCATTGGTAATTGAGAAAAAAAAATATCAAATGATAAAATAGGTTCAAAAGGTAGGTTAAAGGAAAGAAAGTGACATCATGTTAGTGGGTTTTAGCTCATCAGAGTATGTGACTTTTTTATGAATTTTTTTAGAGAAACCAGTTTATAGTTATCCCATTTATTCAACAACTTATATACAACTTAAAATTTACTAGATTGAATTCAACTTAGTATACTTATACTTGGAAGATATAAAAAGGGTCAACCTACGTTTACGTTTGCTGTGGGGTTGTTGGTAAGATACCTCGAATGCAATATTTATTTTTACTACAGCCAGCACAAGATTCAATCATCTATGACAAATAGGTAAGTGTACAGAAGTTGAATTTAACGTATAAGATAATATTGGCTTTATTAACTGCTTTCAAAACTCAATTTAAGTTTTTAAAGTTAGGATTTTAATCAATAATATTTCAACTAAGGTATAAAGTATAGCTGATAAATATTTTTTATATCTTTCTTTTTTATCTTTACAGTTTGCTTTGGAATATATATATTATAACATCTGTAGAATATAGCAACTAGGCAGGATGAAAAAATTACAAACGAACTAAGGTATATACGATGATGAACTGGAGCACCTGCTCTGAAAAAAATATTCTGGGTAAGCTATGGCATGAAAACTACGTATATCGAAATGTTATAATACAGTTAAAACCGGTATACTACCGGGTTTTCCAAGTTTTCCGTCTAATATTTAGTTCTTCGATGTCCCTAAAAGTTCCACCTCTTATCTCCTTAGGTATAAGTATTAGCATAATGTAATATTATTATTTTGCTGATTATTTTTGTTATATTGTACTATTTATTAATAATAAGTTTTATCGGCCTTTACCGCATCCCCACCACCTTGAAGAGTAATATATTGTTATAATAATCAAAATTGATAGTCAAGGCCAATCGATAAAAGTTATCGATAGGGCGATAATACTATCAGTTCATTCCATTTGAGTGCTTTTTAGTAAAAAGGATTGAAAAAAAAATATCGAAAATTATATAAATGACGAGAAAAATCTCGAATACGAATAATTGAAATTGAAATAATTGATTGAGAATTATTGAAGGATAGAATGAAAGCTTAATATCATTCAAATACGATTATGGATGGGAGAATTTAGATAGTAGAAAGTACCCCTCCCTACCACTCCCTATCATAAAGAAATTATTCCTAACCCTGAGAATTATTTAAACAAATATTGCACAATCCTTTACACCCCCTCCCCCTCACCTGCACAAACATTTTTCTCACTCTGAGTCAATTACATTTTCTTTTTATCATCTAAACAAGATTCACTTATCTCAAAATGATTTGATACGTCAGAAACAAACGATTTGTAAATCGACAACATATCAGAACGCATCACAACGGGCCTCACCTGAACCTAATTCAATTAACAACGCGAGCCCCACACGGGTTTGAAAAACAAAAATTCAACACCTATGGGCAAGCGTCCCTCCTGGAGCTGTACTATGAGTTCTCTCGCACGGTCAAAAAAAGATTAATAAATAGCAGAACACGAAGTATTCAGTCACTCTAAAAATAAACTTAAACAAAATATAACATAAAATGTGTATCTGTGCACAGCGAACTTATACGGTCACTATTAGTTGATAATTTTTAGTCAATATCACTCCATTATAGGAGTTATTTACTTCCTTGTAGCAACCAAAAAAATAGACATTACTAACTAAAGTGGGAAGACTGAAAGCTAGCTATACTATATATATACCACTTACGTATAAATCACTTTTATACTATAATATAACCTCATAATTACATTAGTAAGGTATTATTTTATTAATCACTAACTACTATATTGTATACTTATACTATATACTACTTATACTCATAAATACTACCGATAGATATATACGTCATGCCATATATACTACTATTATACTATATTAATAATACATATAATAATATAATAATAATCAATAATAAATAGATGATCTCAGAGTCATGGCGATCAATATAATCAAGTAACTATGCCCTAGACCAGCAACTCAATAAAACTTTCTTAAAGCAATGCAATCTCACTTCCAATCTTATACACATCTAATACACTCTGAACCGCTTGAAAGTATACTGTATTCCAATGCTAAGCCTACCCTTAAAAAAACTTGAATAATAATATAGAAAAATCAAATAATTTACAAAAAACAAAATAGAATACAAAAACTTTTGCCCCTTTGTGGTCTTTTTTTTCTTAAAAAGATACCACGATGACTGCTCAACGGTTTTTTTTATTAACTCCTCAAACCCTATTTGAGTAAAACCAAGCTAGGCGTAATCGGTAATATTTATGTTCACTTGAGTATTTTGCAGTTGGTAAATATGATTTTGTAATGTGGCCCTTCCAGGACTATCCCAGCCGGAGAGAGAAAGTTTGATCCGAATTACAAAAACCACTTTTGGGAATTTAACGGAGGAATGCGTTTCATTAAAGCTCCCAAAGCCCAACATGAAACGCCAATACACCTAAAACATTCCTTTCCTCGCCCCGCTTTATAACTATAAACCACACTTTCAACATTCATCTTCCAAAAAATTCCATTACCATTACTTCAAATAATACTTTTTCCCTCAAACAACCCTTCAAGCCCCCATTTAAAATACAATAATCCCCCCAAAACCCCATGCGAAAGTTACCACATATTTCCCTTCCAGCAGAGACAAACTCAATACTGTGGCCGTAAGCGTTTTAAATTCAGCACAGACAACTGACCTTATCACAAGATTACCCAATTACTTCCTTCATCTTACCCAACATTCCGATACTTCTCACCCCAACACAAATTAAATCATAAACTAACACCAGTCCATCTAAAAAAATAAGCCATCCAAAAAAAGTAAAATGCCTGAATCTCCTATTATTTTCACAATAACACAAACTTATACCACAAATACCTGGCGACAGTTATGCATTCGACTACACCAAAGACTCCGGATACTGTGTATCCGAGTTCAAAAAATATTTCACAGAACTACACCAATCGCAATCAAAACCTATCAACTATCACTAACATCCCACAACGACCTTCATTTTTGATCTGTAGTTCGAAGATCCTCCCTTGTACTGACAAACAAGCTCTAACCAATCGAAAACTTAAGAACGACAAGCTCATGTCCCTGAATAACCATAAATAATGTTTGCATCCATCGGATCTAAGTGCCGCCACTTCGGCTTTATAATGAACCCCATTCCCTGTTTTCACATTCCTCATAAGTGCTAATTAAATTAGATCTCCTTAATTATGAACATTCTACCGTTTTATTAATTCCTCTAAGTGATCTTTAATAAACTCAACTCTTATCCGTCTCTTAATATAATAAATTAATCTTTTTCGCTTATTTAACAAAAACAAAACAAAAAATACAATGAAAAAAAACTGTGACAGTGGGTTGTTGAGTACAATTTGATTGCAATATTTAAGAAAGTTGGAAGGTATATGAACTTGGTTGGGTATCATATATCTATTTAGACGCGAAGTCAAATTGCACGAGTTTTAATCCTACCATCAAGTAGTTGATTAAATGGTTATAAGACAGCACTGGGACGCATTAACTTAACTAAGTTACTAATGCATGTGAGATGGTTTGCGGTATCACGACCATATAGTCAATATATACCGGTATATCTATAATACGCTATGCAGTAACAAACCCGACAACCTAAGCTAACGTTACTCAATATAATATACTATTATATACTCTATACCTATAATCAATACAAAACAGTTTGGTATTCTATAATACATAATCTAAATGATCTGCAAGATCAATGATATACTAGTCTATACATATATAGACGCTTATACAGCTTCTACTACATGAGTAGCTATATATAATATATACTATATATGATATACATATATATCTACTATATAATACCTATAGCTATAACTAACCTAGTTAAGAAAAAAGATAGCATGATATATATTACTATATAATTTTCTTTTGACTAGAGCCCAACAGTTCGTAGCTGGGATGTTTGTCAAGTAACTTAGTAACATTCTCGGGACAAGCCACTAGCAGGGACTTTTGTGGATTTGCACGAATGAGCATGTTGTTTAATCTTAGTGAGGTTGACTGGGACAGTTCGAACCAAGGCCCAATGGCTTCTTTATCTACCACCACTTATTCTTAATGTCCCTTTTACGACTGGTGACTTATCCAACAACTTACCCCAGAGCCTACAACTCACCCCACGCTGCTGAAAAACATTATTTGATTCTCTTCCTTACTATGACTATATATCAAAACAGGGAAAAATTATGAATTCCAACAAAATATTGCCTCAAATCGTTAAAGTCTAATCCCTTATGACTGCACCAAACCCTTAACTTGTTGCTTGAAAGAAAATAAAATAAAAAGATTTTTGACCTGCTCCTATTTCATTTGTTTCTTTTTAGTTGAATTTGTGATTAATGGGAAATATCAGAGGAGAAGGTGCTGAAATTGTTTGTGTATAAGTTGCAAGGGTTGCCAGATGGTAGGCTCGGTTCTGTCATTGGCCAAAATTAGGTTGTAAAATAGACCAAATATTACTTCTTCTTCCTCTCTTCTTCACCCTTTCCCGCAGCGGCGCTATATAGGTGTACTACATATTAAGCCTATTGGAGTATAAGGTGTATAATCTATACATACCAGCCATCTATAGCCCTTTCAATTCAATCGCTCGTAATATTTTTCGCCTACCATCCTACGTGTTATCCCACACACGATGACGCTTCGCGTATTTTTCTTGGCGGCAAAAAATCGGTTCGCGCCTATAAGTCTACTAAAACAACATCGTTAATTTCCATCATCAGTCATCTTTTACCTCTTATTATCGCAACATTTTTCTCGTATCTATCCAGTTCGATAATACATCTTCTCCTTATAGCATAGAAAAAACCTGAGAAAATGCCTAATACATTTTTATGCTTAAAGAATATTAAGTTAATTACCTTCGGATAGTTTCGAAAACATGCCATAAAAGGACTTAGAAATTGTTGCATGTAATGAGACAACTATGTGTTCTTACATTTCGACAGTTCAGGAATCAATAGATCGGCGTGGGTAATTTCTTTCGAAACAGCGCTCAGAAATTCTTGCAATTTTGAAAGAAGCACTACGGCAATTTCTGCCCACGACAATTTATCTGAGTCATTGAAATGCTTGATTATAACTAATGGAACTCGCATGACGTTTTAAGATGGCAAATGTGCTTCCGGCCACAAGCTGAGTGGAACCAATGCACTGCAAGGCTGTTTCTTGACAATGCCAAACCCATCAGAAGGAGGAAGGGCGACCGCAATGTCGACGTTGACTTTCTCAAACACGTTTCCAGATTGATGGGCGGATTTTAGAGGCGGAGTTTGGGGCACTCTAGCCCCACCCTCCCCCTAGTACCAATAGTCAAAGCTCCCCCACTAGTGCCCCGAGACATCCCGAGTGCCCAAAATTCCTCTCACCATTTATTAAATTGTATGGAATTGTCAATACTAGATTATAGGTATATATATAACTATAATATGCTATCCAACAACCCTATATAGATTTCATATAACTATAATTAATAGTATACTTATCTACTATATAAATATATATAATGTAGTATCTATACCTAACTACTAAGCTACTATAACATAAACTATATACCCTTACCGTTAATATGTATACTTATTAACTAATATTATATATATTATATATATATCTAATATAATATATTCACATATATATTATATAATCAATAGATAGTATATACTATATTTCATACTATACTGATAACATTATAAGTAACTCCTAAATATATACTATATCAGTATAATATTACGATCGATAGTATATCATAATATATAAGTTCATCCAATTATATATAATCCTATTATGAATACATTCCTCAGTACGCATCAATATACTAATATATTACTCTATATATATATATGTATATATATATATACACTTACTATATATTATATTATAATATTATCTTACTTACTTCATATATAAGAATACTGTACTACACTATACTAGTATATACTATACGTTATCAATATACTATACCTACGTACTATACTAACTATACTTTATTACTTCTACTTATTACCTATTATATAGATGTATCATGTACAGTGGCGGCTCGCTTGGATTACGTTATGTTTGATGCGAAGGGCGACGGTGCTGCGGACTCTGCTCTACTATAATATACTAAATATATTAATATACTACATATATTATGCGTCATATAATATAATATATATATACGATTTATATATATATATATATTTTACATATTACATATGTATATATTATCAGTTAAATACTACACTAGTACTAATATATAAATATATCACACTTATATATATAATATACTACCTACTTCTTTCACCATATTATTTATTCTACGAATACTATCACTATAACTACCCTATACTATATATATTATTATATATATATATACTAATATCATTGAGAGTTCATTAGGTAAAATGGTAAATCATAACATCCGTCTATGACCTACGTAATATATATCTATACATTATCATGATATATATACTAATATCATTATATTATCATACTATTTTTTATTTTTTAAAGCAACTATTATATATATTCATATAGTATATATTATAATATAGCTATCAAGTATATGATTATATATAGCGCCAGCCTCTATAAGAGCCACCATACGACTATCGCAAACAACATACCATAGCACAGGAAAAGGAATTACACTTGTTGAAATCCTGGAAGAAATTTTAGCTGGGAAAGTATAAAAAAAAAAAACAACATGAAAAGAATACATTTTTGAACTCTGAAATTGTTAGTTAGGCAAATTGTAAAAAAAAAACTTAACATAAATATTGGCTATTTTTTGGGGGGGGAGGAGATTTAACGTAGGGGACATGTTGACCAGTATTATATCAATATATATTATTTGATAAAGGTCATTACACGACAATGTAGGGGCTCGAGCCGACGGGAAACACAGGGCGGGACAGCTTTCCATACCCGCTAGGGAGGGGCGGAGAACCCCGACACCCACAAATTCCAAAGAGCTGTGCGTTCCGGAGACCCTCCCCGGATGAGGGGGAATTAGCCTTACCCCGTAGTACCGGCAGGCCAAGAGACCCCGGACTCCTTGCATCCGGTGCGGTATACCCTTGGGGCATTCCTTAGTTAAAAATAAAAAACCAAAACATCATTTAAAATTAGAAAGTATTAATTTTTCCTTTCTAACGTATAAAAGGTTTCTAAATACGCTTTCTACTCATATTTACTGCTAATCAATTATTTAACCAAAAAAAATTTTATATTTTTTTTACGGCTTTTACCTACTAAATTCTACAAATTACTCTCCCAAAAAAATTGTATTCCTTTTCCTGTATCTAAGCTATTGTGTAGTTTTTGAGATATGACTAGTTTCTTCTTTTTTATTCATTTTCACCGCACTTAAAATGTAGACCACATATCCAGGCAATGATTTCCCCTTTTCCATCCCGGTAGCTGTGTGCATTATCGCTTTTTGATCACTAATATGGAATTGTGCTCTATCTAGGAGGGCGGAAGAGGGGCACCATCTCAATTTCCAGTATAATACTATATATCGTACTACTTACTACTATATTCACTACCTATAATTATACGACTATTTGCTTAGTAATATCTTGAAATTCATTTGTTACTGTGTTTTTATTTAACTGTTTTATATTATTTGTAAGTAAGATTGTATGACTATTGTAAATATCTTACTATTAAATTTTTATGTATATATACTCCAATACACTAAATACTACATTATACCATATATAATCTATATATTCTCAACGATAGTAATATATTATTATATATAATATACTATTAAATATTTATAATACTAAATTTATCATCATGTTTAATTACTATAAGTAAATATTATAATATACCTATATATATATATAATAGTGACTGCTATTACCTTATATCTATACTAGTATACAATATTACGATCTATAATATATTACTATATATTACTCATATTATATAATAATATCAGTGTTTCTTTCAGCATTACCTCCGGGGCTTGTGAAAAACCCCCCCCGAGCCAGACAGTCGAGTGCCCCCCGGAGAAATCGAGCCATATTATTTTCCAATTTTTGCACGTTAAATTACAAAATAAGTAAATACGATAGAAAAAGTATGTCTTAAAACTTCATATATTATCTAGCCATAAATAACTAAAACTCAGCACAGACATTGCATAGGAAATTTGCCTACGATATGGCCAATTAAATAACAACCAAGCCTGTCATTCTGACTTTCTGGAGAAGTCGCTGAAGCGTCTGACGACAAGTTATGTGGACGAAATAGGTCTACTTGCGCTATAGAAATTTCTTCGGAGACAGGCTTATTAGCGGGTAAGCATGCTGCGTTAGTTAAATTATATTATATAGGTTTATTTATTTCTTCAACATTTCTCCAATCATATATATATTTGATCAATAAATAAACATTCAAACCAATTAATAAATACTACTACTCAGAACGCATTATACCTACGCTCATACTTAAGAATAATATATATATAATCTAATTATAGCACTAGGCAGATATAAGTAACCTATCACTAGTAGCTGTCGCTGTATCAATCATAGCATAACGATGACTTTTCATCCTATCATAAGCCTCACATATCTTACAGTTACCTGGCGCGTACATATACGTCCTACGTATGATATAATTCATACATGATGGCAAATTGATATTAGGGCATTAGTATACATGAAATTACTGGTAAAGTAATACTTATTAACCTCCCCAGTTTTTTATTTTTTCATTTCCTTTCTTACCTACTACTTTGCTTCCTACTACTACATATAATACTTTATAATTCACAATATCTAATAACGATATATTATCATATACATAACTTACTACTTAGAATATACGTATATTAACAAAAAGTCGTATTCTCTATATTGCGAAAAAGTCATTTATATTTACAAATAAAAAATATATAGGAATTATGAAAATTATTATCTCGCATATAATTCGCTGTTCGTACCCTCGTATCTTTTACCAACTTTTACTTTATCATAACTTCCCAACTAAATTCACAAATAGATACTTGACTGATATTTTCCTTCACAAGGACCCATGGTACTATTTTTGCACCTTATCATTATATGAATTATAATATTATAATATATATTAAATATAATAATCACTATAGAACCTATTAGACGATCACCAAAAAACTCGCTTCCTCAATATAATACCTGCAGTACCTCATCTTATCAGAGTATCACTATAATCACCTACTACCTAGTATTAGAAATATACTCAAATATATATATATACTAAATAATATCATATTTAAGTGTTTTATTTTCTCATACATAACTATCTTATATACCGTCACTAGATTACTTAATACTACTTATATCGACTACTCATCTGATAATATATACATATTATATATTATTACCATCATCACATATAGTTACAGTATTATATACTTATACCGCTTATACATAAGTATAGTAATATATAAATATTATATATATATTTATATATAATATATAAGTCGCTAAATACTTACTCAGTCTAATAGTAGCTATATGATTTATAATAAAAATATGATACTATATATATAAAGCAAAATAAAAGCTGTTAAGTTTTAAATAGAATAATAAATCATGCGTTCTCTAGTACGCGTAGCGTTTATAATTGGATACTTTACCCTAAAGGCACCAAGGTTGGCAGGTCAGATTTATCCCACAAAGTTTTTCTCGGAGAACAACAAACCTTTGGGAAAAAAGTGACTGTCCTAGGAATAATAAGTTACTCGGAAAAAACGAAAAAAAACAACAAAAAAGCACAAAACATGGAAACTGTTAAAAAAAAATTTACATTATAATTATTAAATTATCAATCATTTTAAACCAGAAAAAAATTGTTCATATATTTATCTTACAAAATTAATTTTTTTTTACTTAAGTTTTCCTTTAACCTAGGTTTTGTTTTTGAAATTTAATCTGTTTTTTTTTTTATTTTTAACCTTTTAATACACAACAAGAAATAAAATTACTCTCTATCAATCAAACATACCTACAGCGTAACATCATGTAATTCAGTAGCTTAATCACTAGCTATAACTACTAGCCTCAGTCTATGTTAATAATATATATACATCGTCGGCTAAAGAAGTATACCTCATAAGTTATATAATCATATACTATAATAAATTTTATATCATAATGTATGTAATTAATACGTATTATATATTATCCTCCCTCACTGTAGTGCGTGCGTCCCCTGTACACAAATCAGAATTAATACTATTTATCATATATATATTACTGCTACGTATACTTATAGTATTAGTATATATTGATGTATAGAATATTATATATATAATATAATATATATATATATTATAACATCATCATATAAGTATATACATATACGCAATACCTAATACAAAACATATCTATTCATAATATATACATTAAACTATATATACTATATATCCTATATATATATCATTATATATACTATATATAGCTACTTCACATTTACCTGAGATTTTTCTACCTATACTATATATATCCCTGCCGTACATAATAACATATATAACACTAGCCCACCATAATAGCATAACTAGCAATCATATCGTAATATACTAAGTATAACCTATAATATACTAACGTCACTATATATACTACTTATACTCAACTAACCACGATATATACTAATACACTCATATACATAACAGGATATAATTATATAACTTATATCTCAATACCTATATAATTCTACTAATATACTACCTATATACTACTATTACTATTATTATATCCTATATTATATATAACACTCTATTATAATATCATCAATATAGAAATCGACATTACATTATTACCAAATATACTTAATAGTCACTACTCAGAACCTCATCACTTAATATATACGTAATATAGCCACTATAATCATATACTAGTAACGTATATAAACTATAAGGTATAACATATATTGAATCTTCCTGGGTCAAGACGTCACAATATTTTCTTGTATTTATTTAATGTACACACAACTTTGCTTGCAAGTTGCAATGTGTATGTTGCCTCCATATTTGACTGTCTACAACCTCGCCCGATCTTGTAAGTCCTACACCAACAAGTTTACACTTCTCCAGCACAATCAGATGTTGCGCCGCTGATATACGTTGGCTGGAGCGACACTCACAGTGAAGAAAAAAACGAGAGTGACATATTTTCTGTACAAACCTGCTGCCGCAAAATTTCATGAAAATTTCGATTCAAGAATGGTACTACTAACAACAAGACAGGTGGTTATAGTCCATAACCGATTCCATTGTTCAGCAACTTTCAAAAAAGCTTCAGCCGAAAACATGTGCGACAATCTACAGAGCAGCGGCTAGCATACCACTGATACACTCTTCCAAGCTCACCACCTCATAAGCTGTAGAATGAAAAGCCTCAGGAAGACCAGGCTAGTGAAGAATAGTACGCATTCACGGTACAAGACTTGTTTCCACAGAGAGAAGAGTGCAAGAGCACCTTTACAGAGGCACTAGTTTAAATACATTAAAGAACTTACTTCTTGCAGCCGGTCGCGGTTTCATTTTTTTGGTAAAGGAAAGTAGCATTCAACACCCTACTTTAGAACCTCAGGAATTGATTTGAACAAGTTATTTGACACAATTCGATTATGACTGACTTTTACAAAACGCATGCGACTGCAACAAGATCAGAGTGATCTAGTCGCATTTACTTCTGCAGCCAAAAGATCACTGCCGTGAACTTCTGTTACCTGTTTGGGCCGAAGTATTTGAACCAGCCAGAGTCTGCAAAAATATCATGAAAACAAGGATAATTCCCTCCCCGTTTTATAGCAGCCATGAAAGGAGACCTTCCCCTTCAAGAACTATAATGCGACGCTCGAGGTCTATAATGTTCTTAAAGCTCATGTTCCAGAGGTGTACAAAAAGTCACACTCGATACGAAAAGTTCTCTGTCCAATGTACAGTACGTACCCACATACCCACCAAATGAGAAGAACGCCCCAGAAACCCTAATTGCCAAATGCTTACCCATGATTAAGGCACTGAGGCTGGCGAGAACCTGGATCTTGTATTAACTATTAACATACTATGAAAATTATTGCCTTTTGGAAAATTTTGCTAACTCCTTCATAGGAACCCATACCACCATGCCAATACCCGTCATCAAACAGACGAGCATGCTATGTAGACACCACGCCACCAGAGCACGCGTCACAACCTCGCAGCAAGCCCACACACCACACACACACTACACACCTTCCGGCTCAGCCACTTCAAACGCTACATCACTCAAACTGCCCCTCGACCAAACGCGGCTGAACATCGTACTCCCACCTCAGTCAGCACCGAGAACTCCGCTGATCGCTGCTCGTCCTGCAAAGCCTCCCTACCGCGTCCGACCCGCATCATACACGGCCCCCGAGCCATTATCAGTGACTCCGGATTGCGGCACGCACCTTAACACCTCGCACGATAAGACCGAGATCGAGTCGTCGCGACCTTGCCGATCGGCGGCGCGCACCCATATACAGCAGCCCGAAACCAATCACGGATGGCGCTTTGAAGCCTGACGTGCAGATAACCACAACACGGCACACACTAGCAAACCTCAGACTTCGGACCAATCCTCCCCACCCCAGTCACCCTCAAAGCCAGCACCGGGCGCAGTTCGGACGGCTTCTACGGAGTCCGCATCAATCCACCCCACGGATGATGTGCACTACCTACGTAACCACCAGTCTACGACGTCGAACAAGAGCACACTATAGACATTGCCTCTACAACGGAACCCCACCCACCTCCGACAGCGCCCCACCTTCAGCATCCTCCCACACTCGACAGCGCAGCTGACAAGCACCGCAAACGATCGCTACCATCCCACACCGGCTGAGGTCGGTCGAGCCAAACGATCATGCCAGTCAACACGATGACACTGTCCACGCGCATCTTAATTCTGAAGACCATCACAACCAGCAACTCACACAAAAGCACCGTGCCCACCAGTCAGCAAGCATCCTCATCCTCGGTCAAGCATGAAATAAGTACGCGCGGCCAAAGCAACATACCGAAGATCGATCGTGGACCTAATGATCATCCAAGGAATCTCAGATGGCACGATAAACTACATATCTTCAGACAAGCCACAAACATCTCCATGTCGCAACCACGATAAGCCTGGACCTCGATAACTACAAATGGTTAGCTTCTAATCTATCGGCTTTTGAGACATAAGTTCGGAACCCGGATTGTAAGAAAAAAGTCTTTACGAAAAATAAGACAAACAACAGAACAGTTCCTCTAGTCATACACTGTACGAGATACTACTGTATTCTGAATTATGTGTCACTGTGCAGCCAGACCCCCTTGCCATGGATAAAAAATCAAAAGGTTCAACAACGGTTTTTCTGTTCTTCTTATTTATGAAAGACTGATTTACAAGAACTGATTTTTCCCATGGCAGTGACTACTTAACATAATTACATTTTCTAAAGTAGCTTTCAATTCTTAATCAATGATCCCAATATCTCAAGATTCCGCGAATGCTAATCATGAAATGAGAGCCTGTTCTCATTATAGATAGGTGACCATTACCGGATATGAAGTTTAAGAAATTTCTGTCTACAGACTTTCCTGTATGTTTAATGCGAAGGCCGCGGTACTTAGCCCTGACACTGCCTTCCTTCGTATACATCCAATGTCTGCACTGCCTCGAAAGCCAGAAATATGTATAAAGCAGATGAAACAGTCCAGACTCGACAAATATTGAAAATGTCGGACCGTGGGGACCTATTAGTGCTAGTAGTTTCACAAAAAAGCTCCCCTGTAACCCATCAATCGTACTATAGCTATAACCTATACTACTAATCGTCCTTATAGCTCATAATTACTTAATATAACTCTATATTACTGTCCCAGGAAGTCGACCACTATAGCGAACCGACGCGCACCGACTAGTCTACCACTCAAACAACCCTAACACGCTTAACTCTCAACTCTATTATCTACTAAGCCTGGCTATAAATAATCCATACTATACTATACTTATTACTAACACGTGCAACCTATACGTAACCGAACTCACTACATGAAGTAGAATACTATTACGATACCCCCGTCCACTACCTATGATATCAATATACATTACTAGCCGTATTATAATATACTACTGATACTATACACTATTGATATCACCGATCATTCTACTATTACTATATATATACCTAATACTCTATCTACGGCTCGTAATATACACACATCACAGCCCCTCTAAAACTCTGCTAGTACGATATCTCTAATTCATAATCTAACCTATAGCTAGTCAGCGTAGCAATACCTACCTTATAACACAGCCTTAACCTTATGTCTATCCATCACTCTTAATTAATATACTAAGTATTTACTAAACTACCTACTCTTGATATTTATCATAATTACACAATAGCCACATAGTACGATTACTCAGCTTATAATTATTCCCGACATAACATCAAGTAGATCATCTAGATTATACAAGCTCACTATCACACTACGTATACGTTATATATACTATACTACCCTACATACCATAAAATATACTAATTACACAGATAACCCGTACTACGACTAATATTAATCTCTCTATATTATATCATTTCACTAATTATAATACTATTAACCTAGGCTATATTACCTAACTTAAGTACACGTTACCTAACCTTACTTCACTATCTATGTGACGTGCTTGCGTTAACGCTAACACGGATGCGATTCATCATACTTATAACCTATCAATATCGCATCCGCAGCTTATAAATCTAACCACTAAATAATAGTATAATAACCTCGGCTTCGACATATGACATTATAGCTACGTAATACCTATATATCATATCTAAGTTATAACCCTACCTAGATAATTGACTACTATAATATAACAATACCTATAGGCACTACTTATCCTAACTATATTAATATTAAATTATCCATATAATGAACACACAACTACTTCCATAGTCACCATATAATAACTAGCCTACTACCTGGCCTAACTATTATGTTCCCACTCTTAATCTCGATCACGTCGTACCTACGCCCTCATACAATAGGGGTAAAGAAAGATCAGTGTTACAATCATACCAAGTACTCATGAAAGCCGACAATGTACATCAAGATCAAAGACAGAGAAATAATCTACGAATGAAAACACACAGAACTTAAAGGAATTTACATCCGTCACTCAGACTGTCCAGAATCTATAAGACCAATTCGATAAGAGTTCTGAAGATATCCAAACTGCAGGATTTTCTAAAAACTAACCAAAAAAAACAGCTCCAGACTGTATGCGACGAGACAACTCGCGGATTATACTATTCCTTATCAAACTTACCTTTTTGTAATGATCCCTCCAAATACCCTTAACTTACTAGTGATTACAACTCAACGCTGCGGATAGGCCACGGCACCACGAAGTGTCGCACCCGCAGTATAACTATATATACATACTAAGGAAAATCAGTATATAACTATATATATGTATACTCCAATCACTATACTATATCCTGATAGCCCGTATTACTTCATATGTAAACGATATATTAATATATTACAAATCCACTACTATCCATAATATCTAGTATTATCCATCATTATACCTCTATACAACTAATCATATATATCCAGGTGGCGAGCCCGCTGCCAACGCCTCATCTATTGCATGCGGAGAGACTGACCATGCATCCAGGATGAGATAAAAGAATTAAGCTCCAATCCTTTTTAAAATTCCCGTTATAATATATTTTCATTCATTTTACATCTCATTCTTCTACTCTGCAACCGTCAGCATTAGCATACTATATCAGTATAGTATACTAATATACTAATAGTATACTAATATATCGTATCATTATCACATAGTACCTACTATATATCATATATTCATATAATAGTATATATAGTATAACTATAATTCATATAGTATAGTAAGTATATAATAATATCATATTACTATATATATAAATGGTTTTGAAATGTACATCAATTAAAAAATTTGTAACAAAAATTAAATCATCAAGAAATAAACAAAAGGTAATCTCTAAAATTTGTCGGATTCACACTTCGCGAGCATCATTAAGATCATTACTTTATTCTATTATTAATGTTCAACATCTCTCAAGCCAACAAATGCGCAAAAAAAGTACGTATAGTCACATAATAACATAGAAAAGCATCTCTTAAATTCGCCGCTGTAACCCCCTATTACTGTGATATTATGAAAAAACGCAGCATTCTACCTTAAACAATCAAAACAAGTAATACGGCAAACAATTTAGTTTTCTTTGAAATTAAATTAAGTATTTTAATGTTGGAATATCATTATGATTGTATTAATTTTATTCCATCTATTATTATTATTATCTATTTTCATTATTATTATTCCATCTAGTATTATTATTATTATTATTATTATTATTTTTATCTATTATTATTTTATATTCTTACGATCTCATAATCTCCATCCATGCCAACGTGACCCGTCCACCGCTACCACTACCTATCCACTTCCCTCTAATCCATTATATTTATTATTCATCATTATTATTTTTATGTATACTGCGTCAATATATTAAAGTACAGCCCGCACACAGCACCACCCTTTATATATATAGATATATACTCTAATATACTATATATATATATATCCTTATTATCTGAAAACTATGATATGTATCTACCTTATTATAAGATATGTATTGAACTTATTTTAATATAATAAGTATTATATAATATATACAATATACTTATATATATATGAGATACTATAATATAACAGTATATACGCTCAAAGTATACTACTATTAATTATATATATATATACTAAATATATAATAACCCAGTCTATAATACGTTTACTATTATATATATTATAATATACGCAATATATAGTAATATATATACTATAAAGCTTTGATCTAATGGTTCCACACATAAGGTGATGATAGGAGAAGTAGAGGTACATCGGTATGGATTAAAGAGCTGGTTGTGGAAATAGAAAACAAAGTGATCGTACAACTCACCATACATGGGCCAAGTACCATCATGACCCGATTGAGAGACACGTAACCGTGAAGCACAGTGGCTGAATACTCACAGGGTTCAGGCTTGGAATCCACTAATTGTTCCACTCATAACTACCTTAATATACTTAAATTGATTTAGACCCAGGGCTTAAAATGCGAGGTATGCTAAGTATTGAGAATGTACCAAAGGGCCCACCTCAGTTAGGAATAATGAAGATGCGGAATTAAAAATTATCACGATAAATTCTTTGCAGTGGAGCGGAGTGGCCAGATTACAGCTTGCCAAATGAATATTCGAAATAGTAGAAAAGATGTAAGGTTCTTCACCTAGGTTCCTCAAATTAAAGTTTTAACTACGATATGAATGGGGTACTGAATTGACTTTTGGGACCAGAAAAAAGATTCCTTCCTTTACTTTCTAAGTTTCATTAAGCTTTGAATAATTTGCCTAATTGAAGTGGATGTGGAAGCAAGAATAACAGCTGAATAAAGATTGCTCCTGGACGCATAATACTAATATGCAATGTGTTTACAAGAGCAAAGAGTATAAGTAAAACTGACAATAATCAGCTTGTTACGGCCTATACATAGCAGATATCTCGTGCACAGTTTGGGCCACCTTATTAAAGAAACAAGAAAGGACTTAGACTATGCTCAAGAGAGCGCCAACGATCTCAGCAACAAGGCAATATTTCTGGTTTGCAGAGGTAACGAGCTACTGAGAAGGCTAAGGAGCTTAGGAAATGCTTATTCTCGATATAAGGCGATTTCTCAGAGGGGACATAATACAAGTCTACAAATTTTTTTACATCTATTGATAATACAGGAGCCCCCAACTACAATTCTTCCATAAGTCAGAGCCACGGAACCCTGGAGACCCCAGGTGGCCCATATTCCAAGAAAATAAGAGAAAGTCATGCCCACCCTTGATAAAGAAAGCATTCTTCAGAATGAGTTGTTACAATTATGGCCATGCTTTCCAATTCGGCACTCCTAGAGCACGCCAATAGCCTTGTCCCAGAGAGGAACGGGTCATCTGTACCGTATACACACGTCCGCGCGGGCTATCAATGTTATAATATACTATCACCACTATCAGCCTATATCAGAGAATACTATCAACGACCTATGCTAATCAATACACCTTCATATTATATTATAGATAACGATATAGATAGCATCCATATCATAACAGCCAACTGACATTAATAGTACTCCCCTAACTATACGTCAGCTACCTTGAATACGCACAACTGACATCACAAAGCACCACAACCTTCACAGCCGCTATAACTCAACTTCACATCTACCGTAATGGTATACAACGGCAGCTGTCACTACCTATCGACGTACACAATATGACGAAAGGGCTCAACTCCAGCTATAACTGATGCATAATTTACTTACCTATCTATTACACTTTGCATTTCGAGACCCTCACTATGACACTACCCTCACGATAACCCGCCTACTACGCTACCTGAATCCAACTCTCTTACGAATCTATTGTGTGTTATCCACCGGTATTGCGTTAAATCCACAGCCAATATACATACTTCTAATCTACATCCCATACGATTATATACACGTAGCCTGCACAGACTGCACAGCCATGAAAATACTCACATAACAGCAACTCAAATCAATGATCCAGTCTGCCTACTGACACGACGTCTTGTTAGCGGCGCACAGCCCGGTAACACATCCTTAATAACGCGTATACACTAAATCACATAATCACTACACCTCAGTACCTACTATTATATTCATCTAATACAAAAACGGACAGCGACAACCAGCACAACATCACTATTATTACACTAATATATATTACGATCACTAACATATATTACTTAAGTAGTACTACTGTCTAGTTACTCAAACATACCAATATAGCCTCATACTACATCCGAACATACCTACTACTTGTCTCTCTATTACAATCAAATAATCTCAATTCATATTAACTATACCCACGTTGGCTACACATTACTAGTCTAGAAACTCATAGCTGCCCCACAATACATCTAGCCACACCTCACACACGGTATAACTAACTATCACTCATACTACATTAACGCCTCATCCTCACCTGCTTCACTCGACCGTATTCAAATATAGATTTTCAACGCATATATATTTCACACGTAAAGCACAATCAATATCGTGAACGCAACCTAATATTACAGTTACAACCTAGTAACCGGATCGGATATTCATTTATATTACTGCTGCCTCTTCCGATCCTAAGTGTTAGACTGACATAGCGCTGCCCGTACCGCACGCTATTTAAAATAACTCAGTCCAGATACGCTTATCACACATACTACGGCTATCATCACTAATTACGCTTCTTAGTACTGACTGCTCCAGTAACACCAGGAAAGCGGAAAAACCCCCGGGACCTAACGACCAATGCTGTGCTTTCTAGCCACTCTCACGCCATTCGAACGATATCTAATCGCAACTGTACCCTGCGTGCGATCAATGCCCTCGATAGCCTCGGCCAACTGACTTCACCTCTGATACTATATTTCATATTATACATACGCCGCTAGCACTGCTTACAGTACGATTCCATCACTTAGTATTATAATGCACCTAACTTCAGCATCGTAATGCCAACGGCTGCGATATGGCTACGGAGATAATTACTACTTAACCACCTCAGTAAGTATACCGCTCATATAGCATACTATAATATTGAGTGATACGTAACTATACTATTATATATATATACCGTCTCTTCTCAACATATATTATATATATATATATTAAACCCTGCAATATAACATATATTTATATATTATATATTAATATATATATATCAGTATATATAATCATTATAAGTATATATATATCTAATAATATATATTTTACAGTGTTCACCACACCATCCGCAGGCAGAGCCTATTCCAGGGACCAAACTGGGAGGGGAGGCCTGTTTGCAAAGCTAAAAATTTCATCGCGCATAGTGCGTAAAACTACCGCAGATCAGAAGCACACGACGCGCGGCTTTATAAAGTGAGGAAGCACGAGTCAAAATGCGTCAGAGTAAACACCAGATAGAGCGCATAACTTGGTACTTCCACCAGAACAAATGCTCGCAGATCAGTGCAGGGGGGATAGAACGGTAATCAGCACTGCAGGAAGACGAAAGCCCTTGGAGTATACCCTACTACCTCCAACCCACCACTAGAAACCTTGCGTGCCGCCAGACCACAACCCTTTGGACTACGCGGGGAGACGGCACCTGTCAGTTAGAAGGTATCCGGCCAGGGTTACGTCTGCGAGGTAACCGTGAGATGGAAGTTTCGTGACTGGTCCTACGACGCGCACTCTGCCTCCGAGAAATAGGCCTCGCATACCTTCGCTCGTCATGCCCACACTACTGTACACATATCGCAGACCAAGACCGCGACATGCTATCAGCCGAGCACGCACGTAGAACACAACATCCAGGCGTGCCCTTCCCCGCGCCGCCACCCGCATCCACCAATACCATCACCCATCCGTCTCCACCGGTCCCACTCGCGTCTTCTCATACAGGACCACTCCCACTGCACGATCACCTCTACGCCAGTCTAATCGTCTCGAGCGTCAGGCCACTCTTCCTGACCCAATCAGGAACTACCTGATAGTTGAGCCTCTGTCGGCTCCTGATCCTACCAGAGATCCAGGCGACAACTACGCGCTCAATCCTCCACAACCACGCTCCGCGACAGCGATGTCGCAACCGCTACGACCTGTTCACCACCTACGACTAACCGCAGGATCGAGCCTGACAGAATATCCGTGCACTAATCATCCCTCCGTGCGACATCCTACCCATCCTCACATCACCATCTCCTCCCGCCACTCGACCTACCTAAAGTCCTATCTTCTGACCGACTACACTACTCTCGCATCTTCCGCTCCAGCTCCCCAACAGATTTATCAGCGGCATCAACTCTCCACAGAATTTCCACACAGTACGTATATATCTACGCCTAAGCCTCACGTCTCGCGCCATAATCAGCCTTTCTGATCCGAAGCCCATAGGCAGATTCGATCCTTACACAACAACACGCGCCCATTGCGCGACACGCGCGATAGAATAAGAAAGTAGAATACTTCCCACCTCATTAGCCAGGCTACCGCTCACGAGATAGGAGTGTCGCTCCACGCACCTGAGACAAAACGAATATCTTAGTAACTCCTAGCACTCAGAATGCGAGTCAATAACCATATTTCACACACTCTACTCGCGATACTCATAGACCACTTCTCATCTCTCTACTCTTCATTAAAATGAATCTCCGACCCTAGTCCAAACGAAGCCGGTGGAAACCAGAGCCCCCCCCAGTTATCCTGTAAAAGATAACTTCATACAAGGGGCGGCACCATGAGGACCCCTTTGTATAGCTGAGGGGAATGACGAGAGACCTGAGCTAATTAGATGGAATAACAGGACTACAGTGAGGAGCACTGAGAAGACGGACGGAAAAACAAGTCTCGCCGCCAGCTCTGAAACAGATACTCCCCGAGTTTTTGACGGGCCTCCCCCGCGCGCTAGACCCAACCGTTGTGACCATGTACGAGGTTCTCCCAAGACCCCCATTTTGTTTGCTATCATATTGTGTCAAGCGGCCAAGGAATGTTTTTACCATTGTCCCAACCAGGAGAGAATGAGAGAAACCCGTCCCCGAAAACGATGATAGAAAGTCGTACGAAGGCTAAATCCAGCTTGCTGTTCTTATGAGAGGATCGCTGTAGAGAAATCGTATGTGCGCTTCAAAAGACAAACTAGAAGACTGAGCGTTATCTTAAAGAATTGAGGACATACCTCGAACATCCCAAGATACTCGTACGGGGTTGCCTATACCGGACACCGCACACAACGACACCGCCGCTTAATCAGCTCGCTATAATATCCCTGCATCAGGCGCAAACCAAACTTACCCGTCAGCTCTCAAGCCGCCTCCCTCTGAGATCCTGCCTCCGTCACCCCCAGCACTCCTACTAGCACCTATGCGCCATGCAAGTAGAAATGACCTGACGTACTACTCAAGCAACGTAAGTCTTCTCGCTCTCAGCCCATGCTACCCTAAGTAACGTCAGCATTTAAGAGAAGATCACCCGAAATGATCGCAAATGGCCCAATCTCCATACCCGGACCATACAAGTAAAAACCACTCGGAGACCATAGTCTTCCTCCTACCACCCATCTCGAGTCCCCTGACACCATACCCTCTCTCGATGACCTGATAGGTACGCAGTAACCGAACATGCTAGAAGACAGATGAAACAGAATAACATACAAGCGTATACGATAGCGTACAACTTAACCTAATACAACCTATCTTTACTAACAAGTTTTCTACTACTTGCTACAGTCACTATCTATCACCAAATATCTCCACAACACACAACTTTAGTATAGCGCTATCCGAGCGATAAAACACACAGCGCTACCTCAACGCCCCTATATACGTCAAAGTATGACCTCCGTGCTAGCCGGCCTAGCGCCTACTAATAATGATATATCGATCACCACTATACTTCACTCTGTAAGCAATTATTAAACCATTCTCTTGTTTCACTACCCCTGCTCCTCTTGTACATTAATCTTAAATATCAGGATGTTACCCGACTGTACCTTACTTATGTATCTATCTTATTAACATACTTTTTACTTCTAACATATTTTATATAGCTATAGTCTATATTTAGTGTTATATATTCTTATAATACCTAATATCGTTAACTTTTGACTACTGTACCCTGTTCTTCTATAATCACACTTATTAACCTCTATCTAATTCATATTTGGTCTCTAATTATACTGCGTCACTATTTATCACTAACTATACATACCAGCTACCTTTTTATACATATATCTAGCTCTTTTTGATATTTTAACAGTCTGAGGTATACTGATATCATAATTATTCTGTACTTAGCGTTTGAGCTTATCTTACTATGCTTGTTTAAAACATATCTCTGGTCATTCTATAGCTACTCATAATTTCTATAAAGTAAGAAATCTGTGATGTCGGTAATTCATTACTCTGTGTGGCTCGTTTATATAACTATAATATATGTAGTATATAATATATATATAATATAGTATTTGTGTAATAAAATATATATGGTATATTAATATTATATATATATAGTTATATAATGATAATCGTTATTTTAAAAGATCTTATTTCTCTCTTATCTATGAAGAACTGGTCATATTATCCGCGACGGGTGTATACATCTAATTGATATAATCCTTGTAAAATATGTTTTCTTAGCCCCTTAGTTACTTTTATTTAATTCTTTAACTTCCCAACTAAATTTTCACAATAAACATATAAACACGAATCTAGCGTTAGTAATTTTAATACAAACTATAAGATATTTACTTCGTTGATCTAATGCCATTTTCGCGAGATCTGAAATCAGATAGACCGATACCTCAGCACCTCTACATTATTTTACTACAGTTCATAAGCTGAAGACTTACTACAATTCAACATAATAACAGGAAGGCTCTACGCATTAACCGCTGAACAGAAGTGACATAGACACCGGAATAATCGATTAACTCCTCTTAATTTTACATGGCCAACAATTACATAGTCCGCTCAATCACATACCGCAACGTAAACGTATACTTATGTGCCCAGCTCCACCGAACTTCATGCCATTTCAAGAGCCCCCCCGACCACACGAAAGAAAATCCTTCATGTCAACTGACAAGAATACACACCACTCGAAGAGTGCATCATCCATCTGACTACATTACTACTTCCCTCATCTAAAATATATTCTTATAATTACTTTAAGAGAAATGAACGCCTACTAATTCTCAGCTCACTATCTTAAGATACCCTCACAGTAATTATTAACATTCATCTACATACACTACGTTAATACTTATATATACATCTGAATATACTCGAAATCACGTCATACTTCACCTCCTCAATTTACCGCTTATAAGTATAAATAAACTAACTACCCCTATAGTAACCCTATAATCGATAACCAGTGAATAACCATAAATTACAACTTATATATGACCAAATATTTCCTACCTATTATACAATACCCCTACTAAGTTATCGCTATACACACCCACATCAAACATACTTAATATAATACTCATATCTACATTATACTTAATTATCACACTACCCCTTAAATCAGGTCTATATTATATCGCTTTAATTTCATTCTACACTACTAGTTATACTTATACATACAAATCATGCTACTCATCTACATAATCTAGCCTATCCGAAAACACTACATACCATCTATATACAACCATCACACTAATACTTACAATCGATCGATGAACCATCCTCTTACACATAACTAACTACGTACTACTCTATATAGTAATATATAATATATACTATAATACTATAGTAATATATATATATACAATTATATATATAATATACTATATATACACCTCAATCCCTTAGCCTTGCCCCGTACAGATGAATCCTGCCTACGCCACAGTAATATATCAATATAGTACTTATAATATTATTATATCACTATAAAACTATAAAGACAACCTTATATACATAGTAATAACTATATATTATATATATATTATATATTATACTTATTATATATAGTATTCAATAAATATTATATTATTACTATATATTATACAATATATTACTATATGTATATATATAATATATATATATATATATAGCTATATATTATTATATATATATTAATACTATAATATAATATATATATATAATATATAATAGAGACATTTATATGGCCTGACTCCAGTTAATATTATAGGAGTTAGGTTAATTTTAGGTCTAAGTTTTGGTTTAATACGGTTAGTTAAGTTCCAAGGTTTATTCCAGACCGGCTGAATAACACTGAACGCGTGCTAAAGTCTTCAACGCGTCTTTCCTCGCGAATTGATACCCCACAAAGCACACATCTCTCTCACCTCTGTCCGACTCCCGTCCACACATCACGCCCTATAACCTCACTCCGAGCCTCTACTACATAGCATACTACAGTCCGACACTAACGAACAATAGCAATCTCATCGAACACGGCCCAGCCATTACACATTATATAGCCACGCTACACACCATCGCTTCGCACCCCACCAGTCCCGCCTCGCCGCATCCTCTACAGCCACATATCACAAACAGCATCACATGTTGACCTATTTGCGCCACTTCTATCTTAGCAGCACGGTTACCGGCTACTCTCACACAAGCCAGTCTCACCTACGACCAGCACACTATATGGGTACAGGACCACTTATAAACGCCATATATATACCATAATAGGATTATATAAACCAGTTCTCGCTACTCACTATCTCTTAGTACTACGCTCGAAACCCTATTAATACATAAACGTTAGCTATTATATTAATACACAATACACTACTCACAACGACATCTAACTAATAGATCTAACAGTACATATTAGTATGATTACTACTCCGAACTACTAATCAACCTAACAATATTCCATTTCTCTCCTTACTCACATTCTCTACCTTACCTCTTCTGCACCACAAGATGGGGATATATCATCAACCAATCGACTCAGGCCACCACCCATGACGCAAAAAGGCAATCGGTAAGCGTGCTGATCTAGAAGCATGCGGAAAAGAAAAGCAGTAGGAGAACACTGCACAAAACGTACGTCAGAAGAAGAGAGATCCTACCCAGACACACTTACCCCCCCACCTCTTGTACCACTAATTAGTGAGAGCTGTCACAGACAGAAAATCCACACCTATAGAGATCTATGGCACTCGCGACAACGGACCCCTCACCTATGTTATTAAATCGTCCAAATGTTAGAGGGATTCATCCACTGGCCAAGGTGGAGTCCATGTCCACAACCCACAGCATGCCCCCCATCCAAAATCGGAGCCCGCATCTCTCCTTTCAATGCACCTATTATTTCCTCCTATCGCCTCTGCCAAACTCACATTCTACAATCTCCTCAGACATTCGTATCACAGGACTCTCGATCCACTTATCACTCTTCCCGTCTCCCAGGCCCGGTGCGCGTTCACCAACACATTCTCCACACGTAATACCATTCGCCGACTTAACCAACCGACTTTTAATTCATTCCTTTCCACGCATGACCAAACCATCTCAATCATACTTTCATATATATTCTCTTCATTTACCCGACGTTTCTTCACACACCAACACCAGCTCTCTACATACATTTCATTCCTCACTTTATTAATTCTTTTCACACCTAAGCATGCCCCTAAGATTTGTCCTTCTGAACACGTTGAACTTTAAATCTATACTACCTTCTTATTCCAGACCATGTCTCACTACCAATACCAATGACACAGTTAACAAGACATACCCTCAATGTTAAGACTCCATACTCGAACTCAAACTTAGTCACCTTATACCATTCACCCAAACGATTAATTGCACCAGCCAACCTTCCTGCCATTCACATTTTCACAACTTTCCTAGCTACACTCTGCATCATCCCTGTTCCCTTCTCATACCCAAACACACATACTCCTAAGATATACTTAAACTCCGAGACACTTGCCTCCAGCCATGCTCATCACAACTTAACATAACTTCACACATGTAAGAGGAACAATAGTCCTCACTCACAGAACCATTAACCTCTATTAATCTCACGGTTTACTTTCAGACCCCTCCACCATTTACAACCCTGCCAAATCTCTCCACCAATCCTCTCAAACTCTCTTCAGACTCCCACACAAAGCCAAATCCATGCCGCATACAGTAGGTAGCGGCACCCTCCACTCCCTCTCCATTCTCCATCTCTCTAACACCACACCTTTACCTGCCATCCCCACCTCAATAACATTCTTTCATAACCCCATCCATGATCACAATTTGCATAATAAACCAAGCGGACGATTCAATTTAACACACACCCTGTTTCATCAACTCCGCTATTAATCCTCTAAAACAATCACCATTGACACCATTTATTCTTCACACACGCTTCACTATCGTCGTATATACTGTACTTTTCCATTCAGAAGCCTACCCCACCAACACCAATAATTATCAACCTAATACCTTCCAATAAAAAGACTTTCCTAGTTAACTCATATCATACGACCTGTTTGTAAATCCATTCAAAACCCTATATAATCTTATTCTCTTCTCCCTCATTTTCTACAATCATTATGTATTCATGTAAATGATTTGACTCCACACATCCTCATAACCACCTCCATAATCACGCACCTTCACTGTTCCTTACACCAATTCAGATCCCTCCCAGATCACTCGGCAGCCACTCTTTCGACCAAACACACAACCAATACCAGCAATATACTTCTTTTCTACAAACATCAATAAGACTTACATTCCCCCATTAATAAAGTTCTTTACAGTTTCCCTTTCTCCCCTTACCCCTGTAACAAACTGGACTATTTACCGCCTTCCTCCTCCAATCCCTCATGGAACTTTAACTATACCTTCCATACAAGCTGCCTTTATTACACAACTTACAAATCCAATCAAATTCACCATCTCGACCTCGCTCTTGTCATATTCACTAAGTAATTTCAATTCATACCTGCAGGATTTACAATTCATTCCAAACTTTTCCCGCACCATTACCTCCCCCTTAATAATAACCTCATCCCCAACACTACTCATTAATATCTCTTGGCACATCAAACCACACACAATTCACTAACCTCTAATCATTCTGTAATATTTGCAGATTTCTCTCAGAGTCGCCGAAATGTTCTTTCCCACACTCCCCTCACATTCCATTTCATTCAGTTACAAGAGCACCATCCCAATTCATTAATCTAAGCAGATTCCCCTTATCTCTCTTTTTAACCTTTGCGCTTCCTACCAGAAGAGCTCATCCTATTTCCTTGTATGTCATCATTCAATGCACTACCTCCCAAATGTCATGTGCTCCTTGTTTCTCCTACTACAAATATGACACCTTTTCATCCATTCTCTTTTGCCCGTCCTATATAATTCCCAATAGCAATCGTTCTTTTTGAAATCTTCATCATTTGGCTTTCTGTTTTATAGATACCATTCACCCCACGCTTCTTATTTACCTTTAACCTGCCTTTTTTTCATATCCTCTTCATGATCCACCACTCTTCTGCTTGTATTAACATTCTTACTATCCTAACATTTAGCACATATCCAACACTTCCCTTTGCAACTTTCTACTAACAAAGTTGCGTTTTCCGCTTCATTTGCCCCCAATTTTGTCCCAGTATCAACTTTTCACACTTCAACTCGCTACAACAGCCGATATACTCACGAGCAGCTACTTACTTACTTATTCCTTATACTCTCTTGCTCACTTAACAATTCTCACTCTTAATATTGACCCTACTTTCCCTATTTCGTTATCACCTTCCTCTCACATCCAAGGCTCCCACTAACTTAAATTTTACAATAGAACAACACTAATCGATCCCGAAATCCCATTTTCCTAAACCCTCACTGATTTAACATTCCACACATACTTCAACACATACACCCTACTCACCAAATATCAAAATTCAATCCATACTTTTCACTTCGATACCATCCTTACCACACCAACTCTAGTATATACTTTTCAATACTTTTTTGAGTATTAAAGAAAGAGTAATACTTACACAACTACCTCTCTCTTTCCACAGAATCAGCAATATGGCCTTGATCTGCAATCTCTGACATCATGGTCAGGTTTCTTACAATTCACTTATCTTTGCATCACACCTATCCAAAAATCCATTACAGGGTCTACCCAACACTATCAATTCTGAAGCTGCCCCTACTCACCCCATCCCAAAACATTCATCCAAATTATCCCAAAAAATCCGTACTCCTTCAACGTTTCCTCAGATGGAACCATACGTCACACCACAATCACACCCTTCGACCTTTCAAACTTAAAATTAAATTTAACCATCTAAGGAATTCTAGGCATCACAACACACAAGCAGTCCTGCTACCATTGCTTTGTCACCACAGTACTCATCAAAAATTGCAAACTTCCTCTCTCCCTCCTATTCTTCCACACCAAGCCACGCACACATTTCACATCACACATTCTTAATTTCACCTTTTCCTGTTCATCTTTTATTCTAGCTACTTTTTTCTTTGATCCATCATTGCCCTTTCAGAATACCATTCCATCACCTCTCTCCCTCTTCTCCTCAACATCAATCCTCTGACTACTTCCATGTACGCCCATACGGATATCATACAATATTTCGCCGAAAAGATTAGAAAGGACTCGGTTACGGCGAGTCACCGACCATCTCCGAAGGCATTTTTGCAATCAGCATTACTCTAGCCAAGACGATTATGTGGTAGTGGGCTAGCAACCCAACTACCACACGCCCCTTCGTCGACTCTACTACCACGCAGGGAGCATACGGAGTGGGAAATGATTTCTTCCCCCGTCACATAGGGATATGAAGTAGTAGGGACTGTCTGTAAGGAGTTATTAGACAGTGAGAGTGGTGTGTACTTTAATTATGTGTAATGAATATGTGGCAATAAATGGCTGTTTGCAGTAACTATGTTGCCTGGAGGCATGAGTGTGTGTCAACGAATATTAGAACGCAAAAGCGAGAAAGCGACGCTGCCACCATTAAATAATGGGAGGGTAATATTCATCCGATTTCGGAGCTATGCGTGTCTCTCTCTCATATGAAATATGCTATATATATATATTTTATTACTATAAGTTATATTATATATAATATATATTATATATAGGTATTATTAATATACTATATATAATACTATAGGAGAATTATAATAGTTATAATTATATTATATATTAACTATATATTACTATACCTATCTCTATATACAGTTAGTACTGACTAATATATAATATACCATGTATATAGTAATGGCTAGATAGATATATATAATACTTATATATTATATTAATATAACTTATATAATATATTAATACTACCTATATATATATATATATATACATATACTAATATAATATATATATATTACTCATATATAACTATATAGCTATATATATACTATATTTAGAGTTCACAATAAGCGAATGAAAATGTTTGAAAATTTTTAACGAATCAATTACAAAATGCACTCGAAATGTGAATTGTTGTAAAATTTTCCAAGTTCAAAAAAACGAAAAAAATATCATGTGCAAAGAACCAAATTCCACTTATATTGATTCCAGCTACTTGATTAAGCTTATCGATCACCGGACGACAACATTCTCGCTCGTATTTACATAAGTTAAAAATATCACACGCATTGAGCTTATTTTGGTAACAAAGCAATTTTTGCAAGTTTCCCATTATTTTTCTATGGAATAAACTTGTTCCGACAGAAAATTATATAATACTTACTATATATATAACTATTAGTATATATATAGAGTAATATATATATTATATATATCATCATATCTAATATATATACTATACCATCTATATATATATCCATATATATAATATATATATATCTATATATATATATATTTAATTATATATATACTAATTAATATAAGAGAAAGAGAGAGTTACAAGGAAATAACAAAATACTGTTTTAGTAGTATTCCTCCTCTATGTTTGAATATTATGACGTGCTGCATTTTCTATTAGTGCACTCTAAGACGATAAACCACGTAAATTATACGTAATATATATATTAAGTATCATGATATATATAATATTATATAAATTATATATATACTACCATATACTACTACTACTACTATCATATCCATATATATACTATATTATAACATAATACCTATATAGAGTTTTTAGAGATTAAAAGAGTAGCAGCAAGGCTTTGGCACAGCATAGGAACATCGTTCTATGTATTTATTGTAACCTTCATCAACGATCTCGGCAAACAATCAATCAGCTAGTTTCCATCATCAGGCCTAGAAACAAATAGATCAAACACGGCCAATAAAATACCGTAAGTAGAGAAAAGAGTACTAGCTTACTCAGAAGCGACCTTAATATTAGTAAACTTAAATAATAATGAAACAAAAAATAACATAAATTATAATAGAATTAAATTTCCCACTCAGCCAATTAAAATATGACATTATCATTTCTCCTCGAACAATTAACAATTACAGACTAAGTTAAATACTCGAATTTCACAGACCTATATTAAAGATCAAAACATAATTAACAGTACATTGCTAAACAAAACAATATATCATACATCAGCAAAGGGCGGTGTAAACTTAATTTGATTTTTTAATTATGGGCAACAATATAGAACTCTTAATTCACGATACATGGTCGTGATTACAAATACGCAGTAATATGCAACTTCTTTCCTACCTTGCTTTATGTCACGTAAGGTTACACTATCGTTGGAGTTAATAAGAGCACGACTGTCAGCTGTACTAATAAAAGGATTTATTTCTGTATGAAAAGCGAGTTCAGCAAATGTAGCTAGGTTGGTTATGAGAGCTACTTCATAACAGTACATTTATGAAAAATTAGATACAGTGTTAATTTTCAATATGTATGTGAAAAAAACAAAAAATTGATACGTAAGCTTGAGTGCGCCAAGGACAGTACAGAGAGAATTTGTGCGCATTAGAGACACCCCTAGCTCGTCGGTTCTGACAGAAGTGACGTAGAGCTACTCCAAACGTAACAACCATTACCAGTTGCCCACCAATAAATTTTAATAAACGACAGAGACGCGCAGTTGCATTGGGGGATTATTGTCTTTTGTTGCACAAAAGAAGCGATTTTATGAGCAAGAGTTAAAATCAATTTAATATCAAGTCTTGACGCGCAAAACATGTTAGATAGATATACGAAATGGTCTTTACGAAGTTTAGTGTGGATGTGTTCATAAAAGGATAAGGAGAGATACAATTTTAGTTTATGAGATAATAGGAGGGAGAAGGTCGAAATTAGAAGTAGAAAAATTTATTTAATAAACTTATAAAACAGATTTAATAAATAAAAGAAATTTTCTAAAATAACTTAGTAGAAAAATAATTCATTTGTGGCATAAAAGTGCTAGCCGAGGATCGTTAAAGGAAGGTCGTATAATAAGAGTTATTGGATATCATATATCGCATTCGAATACCAAAGCGCCTATATGCTAAAGAAATAAGGCCTAAGCCTGTGAAAGCGTCTATTTTTCTTAAATTGATGCTTCGAAAATTGTTGTAGTCTTTTTAATTAGGTAAATCCAAAAAAGGTAAATAGAATTCATTGCTTCATCTTCAACTCTGTGTAAAAATTAATTGTTAGATTAGCTGTGCATTCATATAGTAAAATAAAATATGGATTTTATTTTATCTACCTAAATAGTAACAAACGTATCGTCCACTCTACACTTCTGATAGAAGTTATGTTTAAATGAGGGGACAATTATCTACCATTTTTTCTTCATGATAAGATGAGATAGGCGTGGGCTAGAAGCAGAGCACTTCAAAGGAGAACACCTTTGACTAGTGAGTCAGTTTGCTTCATATAGAGGCGTTATTAAAAAGACGAAATACAGTATCTGAGTGGCCTAATTGCCTATAGGATTCTAAATTCTTTCTTATCAAAACCAAGAGAGAGAGAGAACTGAAAAAGATAAGGCCAAGGGTAGTGGTTTATTTTCATTGGAAATCGGAATATTTGGTTTAAGAGACTCTATATCGAAAAACTAGTTCATGAAGAAAGATGTGCAAATTCAATTACGAGATAGCCTGTTTTTAAAATGATACTGGCAATTCTATTATAGCTGTATCCAATTTGCTTTATGTGAACAACCAGAGCAATATACTAAAGCGAACCAAAATTTTGCAAGGTCTCATTAATTAATTCTGTCGTTTATTAAAAGCGAGAACGGGATTCAGATGTCTAAATGCAGGTGCATACATATTGTCCTTGGTAGACTCCTTTAGGAGTCCATTATAAAGATTGCCATTTGAATGTAGCCCTCGTGCCCAAAATATCGTGAATGAGATAATTGTTATTCTTTCTCCTGCTATTCTGGACGCCCTTTCTTAGGAAACTGATTCAATCCTTATTTCTTCAGGTAAGGATAGATTAATAGCAGCGTTTCTGTTGGTCAATAGACTGAAACTTGGTATTGGCCGAGTGAAGATATGTGATTTACTTTTATACAAATAATCCAGATTGATTCATCAGAGAACAAACTCCCTAAACCTCTTCGTCTCGGTCTACAAATGTATCAATGGAATCTTCATTCCTGTTTTTAATAGATTCCTCTAGATAAGTTAAATCCGATTCGCGACATCTCCATATAAAGAAAAAATTTTTTTAAGAATAAATCCTATACAAATCCTCTTGAGCAACTCTACGTTAGCTTTGAAGGCATGAAGTTTTAAATCCTGTATATGGATCTAATGTTTAATGATGAAAGCATACTCTTTCGAAGCGGCCGAAAATATTTTTTAACCACATTAAGCTGAACAAGGGCACAGTTATCAAATTTTATAAACCTACGGGACATAATGTTCTTTCATTCAATGTTAAAAAACCTTCGAGAAACAATTAAACTATAAAATTTATCGGAGTGAGGAGCTTCAAAATCTGTAAGTTAAGGGCATTCAGTTTAGCTTTGTGTCTTAATCTACAAGTTTCACACGGTCGTGCCATATAACACTGATAGTTTGTTTATAACAAAACACATAATCAATAAAGACAAACATTTCGCAAGTTATCTACAAAACTCAATCTACATATGAGAGCTAAACTGTTAAGTTCCTCTAGATCTCGTACGGTGATTCTTGTATTAAAAGTTTATAAATTGGAAAAGCCTCGGTAAACATACTATTATATAACCTTTTAAGTGAAAACGTTTAAAACCTAATAAATATAGAAGAATTATATTACTAGCCTTACCAGTCCTAGGAAATTCAGGTCGAGGTATTGCTTTTTCCTTTTTAAAAATAAACATCTCTCCTTGTGTACGTATAGCGCTGGATGGTTGTCGCTTGGCCATATCTTCTCTGATAACATCAATCCACGTTTCTAGAATCGTCGAATCGTTAATTTATAGGATAAGAAAGTAGCACCAAGCGTTGGACAGCATAGGTGGAAAATCTTTATATGATCTATTAATATCACACAACGTTCACGGAACAGCATAGTTTCCATCACAGGCTAGGAAACAAAATAATAAACGCAATAACTACAGTCACGAGAGAAAAAGACTAGCTACTTAAAGCTTTGCTTAATAATATAGTTTTAAATTTTTATGTTTTCAAAAAATAAATAAGGAATTAAATTCACTCAGCATTAAAAAGATGACATTACTCTCATCTCCTTCTCTATCGAACAAATTAACAATAACAGACTAAGTTAAATACTCGAATTTTCACAGACATCTATATTTAAAAATCAAAACTATAATTAACCAGTACATAGCCTAACAAAAACAATATATCATACAAAAGGGGAAACTTAATGATTTTTTTAATTATGGGGCAAAATATAGAACTTATCTTAAATTACGATTTAATGGTGGATGATTAAATACAAGTAATATGCAACTTTTTTCCCTTCCCGTTGCCATATTACTGTATTTAACACCACCTTACCTCGTAATTTAGCAGTAAGTTTCGATATTTTGCCCATAATTAAAAAATCATTAAGTTATCCCTTTTCGCGATGATATATGTTTGTTCAGCAAATGTAACTCGTTAATTCAGTGTTTGATTTTAATATAGTCTAGTGAAATTCGCAGTATTAATCTAGTTTTATTGTTAATTGCTTCGCGGAGAAATGATAATGTCATCTTTAATGCTGAATTCAAACAAATTTAATTCCTTATTTATTTTTGTTCTTTTAATATTCTAACAACATATATTTAGAAGCTTTAGTAATTCTAGTACTTTTTCTCTCACTCTGACTAATTTATTGGAGAACGGATTTTATTATTTGTTTCTAGCTTGATGAAATTTTTTGAGAGAAATTGGGGTACTATGTTGTTCCGATAAGCGATTGTGAATTTATAACATTAAAGATTTATTCCGTATGCTGTCCAAAGCTTTGGGCTAACTTTTCTATCCTAAAATAAAAGATTCCCAGATTCTAGAAACTGGATTGATGTTATAAACAAGGCTGTTGCCTAGCCAGCATAAGCGATAGATTCGGAATGGAGAATCTTTTATTTTTAAACAGAGAACGACAACCTGATACAGCTCGAATTCTAGACATGAAAGGCTGTATAATAATACTTCCTAAATTTTATTAGGCGCTGATAAACTTTTCACTAAAAGGTTAACTTACAAATTAGTACTGTCTTACCGACGGTTTCCATTAAACTTCTTAAACAAAGAAAAATCAACCTACAAATCTAAGAACTTAACACAAGTTAGCTGCGTTCAATATCAGGTCTTAAGTTTTATATAACTTGCCGAAATGGTTGGTCTTCTTAGTGAATTCGCAGTTGTTAGCTAACAAGACCTAATCACTGCTTATATCACGGCCTATGTATGTAACACTTTTGTTAGATTAAAAGAACAAAGCTAAACTGAATCCCTTAATTACAGATGGTAAATTATTTTCAGACCTCCGATACAAATTTAAATTAATTTGTACTCGACACGTTCTTAACTAATTGAATCGAAAAGAAGACTTATATGTCCCTTAGGTTTAATTTAACTTGCCTTGTTTCAGCATTAATTTCGTTAAATATTTCGCCTTTCAGAGAATATGGTTCATTCATTAAAAAAATTACCGATCCATTAAACATGGATTTTAAAAATTTCACCCTTTAAACTATCAATCTATCTAACATTCTATCTATAGAATTTAATACCTTCAAATTCTTTATCCTCATTGATTCGCCCCAAATCGATTATTTACTACTCTAAAATCTTTATTAAACACTGATAATTCATTATAATTTGATAACTAGACCAGACAAGGTTTACGAGTTGTTCTCATGACTGAAAATCTAGACTCTGATAATTGACTCAAAGTTCTACGAATCACTCATACTTATCCGCGACACCAATACCAACGGGTCTTCATCTTCTTTTATTACCAACAAATAACCCCTATCTAATCTAATACCACTTCACCTTTAGAGATAAAGTCTAATCGTTTCCTAACTGAAAGCTTTCCAGAAAAGACATACGAAAAAAAATAACCTGAAATTTCAAAACTAGATACCCCGAGGCTCATCCCCTGGCATTTTATACGGACTCTCCCTAACAGTTTCACAGGACAATCATATCAATATTAGCGACCTAATCCTGTCGCTTTCCACACTTACAACTCAATATAAACTTGCAACAATGTTGTTCCTTTATTAATCTCCTTGTTTCCACACACCAATGAATACCCACTATAACACGAATTCATACTTCACTTTAAAAAACTGGCTATCTAGTATTAATTTGCACACTTTCTTCATGACAAGTTTTGATGTAGAGTCCTTATATACAAATATTCCGGTAAAAGATGCGATAGAGTTATTATTTCAAATTCCAACATGATATTCAGTTCTCTCTCTCTCTATCCACATAGCGTATTTAAATAACGTCAACAAAATTTAGAATTCTATCACAATTAGCCACTCAGATACTTTTATTCACTGTTTTCAATAACGTACCCCTCTATGTACAAAACCGACCTCACAGGCAATGGTTCTCCTTTAAAGTTGTGCTCTTCCTAGCAACCGCCTTATCTCATTCTATCATATGAAGAAAATGGTTAAATAATTGTCCCCCCTCATTTAAACGATTCATTGTCATGTGTATAATGGACGATACTTTTACTATTTAGAAGCACTAAAAATAAAATCACCCAGAATTTTTTCCCACGAGTTGACTATAATTTAGCTAACTTAATAAGAAATTTATACAACATGAAGATGAAAGCATAAGAAATCTCACAATTCTTTGCCTTTTATGGATTTACTAATTAAAAAAACACAACAAATTTATTCGACAATCAAAATTTACAGAAAAACGACTTCACAGCGTAGCCGTAATTTCTTTAGCCCTCCTCGCGACCCTCTAATTATTCGCTGCATATCAAAATGCCAATATATAAATAACACATTATGCACTGGTATACTGAGCCTTCCATTTAACATCCTCTTACACTTTAATGCACAAAGAATTTAATTTTCTACTAGGTTATTTTGAATCAAACTTCTATCCCCATTCTCTTGTTTATAAATATATTAATAAATTTCTATCTTCTAATTTCGGCCCTCCCCCTCCTATTATCTCGGCTCCTAAACTAAAGTTGTATCTCTCCTTACCCTTTTATGAACACATCCACATCAAACTTCGTAAAGACCTTCATGACCTTTCGTATATCTTATCTAACTGTTTCCTCAACGTTGTGTGATATTATAATTAATTTTTAAGACACTCTTAGAGATATCTCATAGAAATGCTTATCTTTTATTTGTCAACCACAAAGGACAACTATCCCAATGCACTTGCGCCTCACTTCTGTTGTTTATAAATTTATTTGACTATGGCCAACTGTAATGTTGTGCTTACTTACAGGGCAGCTTAACTTCTTACGTCAAACTTTCTGTCATGAACCCGACGAGCATAGGGTGGTCTCTAACTCGCACAAATTTCCTCTCACCCCCCCCCTTAACTGTCCTCGCCATCAGCTATTTACGTGAATTTCCCATTTTTGTCCCCAAAAAACATTTTAAAAACATATAGAAGGTCTCCGC
>JABUQX010112075.1:0-14081 GCA_015478945.1 Trachelipus rathkii | reverse complement strand
GGCGTATTCCTCCTGAATACAAGTCGATAGAAAGTAATTTTGATATTTTAGGAAAGGTTTGTGTGAGGAATTCTATGGTGTCTTCGGATTTGTAATAGCTGTTATACTTTGGAGTAACAGGTTCTTTAATTTATTTTTTTGTCAAAATGTTGAAATTTGGAAATTTTTGATTTTGTGGTTCGAACATATATAAAAATGGCTATTCCTCCTGAAAATACAGGTCGTAGAAAAGTGATTTATATTTTTAGAAAGGTGTTTGTGTGAGAATACTGCGCTGTTTACCCATTTGTAATAGCTGTTTTTTTTTTGGAGTAACAGGTTCTTATTATTTTTGTCAAAATGTTGAAATTTGTAAATTTTTGGATTTTTGTGGTTCGAACATATAAATGGCTATTCCTCCTGAAATACAAGTCGTAGAAAAGTGATTTTGATATTTTTTGAAAGGTTTTTGTGTGAGGAACACTAGGGTGTCTTCGGATTTGTAATAGCTGTTATACTTGTGGAGTAACAGGTTCTTAATTTATTTTTGTCAAAATGTTGAAATTTGTAAATTTTTGGATTTTTGTGGTTCGAACATATAAAGAGCTGATTCCTCCTGAAAAATTACAAAGTCGTAGTAAAAAAGATTTTGATATTATTTTAGAAAAGGGTTTTGTATGAGGAACCTAGGGTGTCTTCGGATTTGTAATAGCTGTTATACTTTTGGAGTAACAGGTTCTTAATTTATTTTTTTCAAAATGTTGAAATTTGTAAATTTTTGGATTTTTGTGGTTCGAACATATAAATGGCTATTCCTCCTGAAATACAAGTCGTAGAAAAGTGATTTTTATATTTTTAGAAAGGTTTTTGTGTGAGGAACACTAGGGTGTCTTTGGATTTGTAATAGCTTCTATACTTTTGGAGTAACTGGTTCTTAATTTATTTTTGTCAAAATTATTGAAAATTTGTAAAAAATTTTTGGAATTTGTTGGTTCGAAACATATAACATGGGCATATTCCTCCTGCAAATAACAAGTTTCGTAGAAAAAGTGATTTGCATACTTTTTAGAAAGGTTTTTGTGTGAGGAACACTAGGGTGTCTCGATTTGTAATAAAGTTGCTTATACTTTTGGAGTAACAGGTTCTGAATTAATTTTTTGTAAAAATGTTGAAATTTGAAATTTTTGGATTTTGTGGTTCAATCAAATGGCTATCCCTCCTGAAATACAAGTCGTAGAAAAGTGACTTTTGATATTTTAGAAAGGTTTTTTGTGTGAGGAATTCTATGGTGTCTTCGGATTTTTAATTAGCTGTTATACTTTTGGAGAAACAGGTTTTATTAATTTATTTTTGTCAAAAAATGTTGAAATTTGTAAAATTTGGGTTGGATTTTTATGTGTTCGAACATATAAATGGCTATTCTTCCTGAAATACAAGTCGTAAAAGTGATTTTGATATTTTTTAGAAAGGTTTTTTGTGTGAGGAACAGTAGGGTGTCTTCGGATTTTTATAGCTGTTATACTGTTGGAGTAACAGGTTCTTAATTTATGTTTGTCAAAATGTTGAATTGTAAATTTGTATTTGGTGTGGTTCGAAACATATAAATGACTTATTCCTTTCCTTGAAATTACAAGTCGTAGAAAAAGTTGATTTTGCATTTTATTTAGAAAAGGTTTTTGTGTGAGGAATACTATGGTGTCTTCGGATTTGTAATAGCTGTTATACTTTTGGAGTAACAGGTTCTTAATTTATTTTTGTCAAAATTTTGAAATTTGGAAATTTTTGGATTTTTGTGGTTCGAACATATAAATGGCTATTCCTCCTGAAATACAAGTCTTAGAAAGGTGATTTTGATTTTTTTAGAAAGGTTTTTGTGTGAGGAATACTATGGTGTCTTCGGATTTGTAATAGCTGTTATACTTTTGGAGTAACAGGTTCTTAATTAATTTTTGTGAAAATTTTGAAATTTTGAAATTTTTGAATTTTTGTGATTCAAACATAAATGGCCTATCCTCCTGAAATACTAGTAGTAGGAAAGTGATATTTTTATTTTTATAAAGCGTTGTGTGTGAGGAAACACTAGGGTTCTTTCGGCATTTTAATAGCTGTTATACTTTTGAGTAACAGGTTCTTAATTTATTTGTCCAAAATGTTGAAATTTGTAAATTTTGGATTTTTGTGGTTAAAACATATAAATGGCTATTCCTCCGAAATACAAGTCATAGAAAAGTGATTTGAATATTTTTAGAAAAGTTTTTAAGAAAAGATTTCTGGGGTTTTTTATTCTGGTAGTAACATGATGCTTAATTTATTAAGTCAAAATGTTTGAAAATTTTGTTAAATTTTTGTGATTTTTGTCGTTCGAACATCTAAAACGCTGTCCTCTGAAATTACAAGTCGTAAAAAAGTTATTTTGATATTTTTAGAAGGTTTTTGTGTGAGGAACACTACGGATGTCTTACGGATTTGTAATAGCTATTATACTTTTGAAGTAACAGGTTCTTAATTTTTTTGTCAAAAATGTGGAAATTTGTAAATTTTTGGAATTTTTTGGTTCGAACCAAATAAATGGCCTATTCCTCCTTGAAAAAAAAAATCAAACAAAAGGGTTTTCGTTAGGGGGGGGAAAAAAAAAAAAAGTTTTTTTTTTGATTTTTTGATATTTTTTTTGAAAGGTTTTTTGTGTGAGGAATACTAAGGGTGGCTTCGGATTTGTAATAGCTGTTTTACTTTTGGAAGTAACAGGTTCTTAATTATTTTTGTCAAAATGTTGAAATTTAGGTAAATTCGTACTTTTAAGAGTTTCGAACATAAATAAAATGGCTATTCCTCTGAAATACAAGTCATAGGGAAAGTGATTTTGATATTTTTGAAAGGTTTTTGTGTGAAGAATGGGTGTCTTCGGGTTTGTAATAGCTGTTATACTTTTGGAGTAACAGGTTCTAATTTATTTTGATCAAAATTCCCCGGAAATTTGCAAATTTTGGATTTTTGTGGTTCGAACATATAAATGTCTATTCCTCCTGAAATACAAGTCGTAGTAAAGAATTTTGATATTTTAGAAGGTTTTTGTGTGAGGAACACTAAGGTGTCTTCAGTTTGTAATAGCTGTTATATCTTTTGGGTAACAGGTTCTTAATTCTTTTAAAAGGTAAAAATTTGGAATTTGTAAATTTTTTGATTTTTTGTGGTTCGAACATATAAATGGCTATTCCTCCTGAAATACAGTCGTAGAAAAGTGATTTTGATATTTTTAGAAAGTTTTTATTGTGTGAGTGCTGCAGGTGCTCTTCAGATTTGTAATAGTTGTTATACTTTTGGAATAACAGGTTCTTAATTTATTTTTTTCAAAATGTTTGAAATTTTGAAATTTTTGGATTTTGTGGTTCAATTTATATAAATGGCTATTCCTCTGAAAGTACAAGTCATTAGAAAAGTGATTTTGATGTGCAGAAAGGTTTTGTGAATAGAATGTGTGGATTTGTAATAGCTGATATACTTTTTGGAGTAACAGGTTCTTAGTTATTTTGTCAAATGTTGATATTTGCTTTGGATTTTGTGGTTTATGGCGCCATAATTGCTATTGCCTCCATGATACTGATGTGAAAATAGTTTTGACTCTTTTAGCAGATTGCATGTAGTTTCAGGTCTTTAGTTGTATCATATTATCATTTTATAGGTACTAGATTCTTTAATTCTTTTTATCATAGTATGAAAAATGCCAAATGGTTGATTCTAGAAACCTTTTATAATGACCCAAACCTTCTACAAATGAAATGTGAAAGGGAAATATTTATATTTAAAAGTTTATAATGGAAGATACTATGTTATCTTAGTTATATAAATATTATTCTTTTAGGCTGCTGATTACTAATTATTTGAATCAAAAATGGAGGAATAGGAAGTATTGGGTTTTGTGGAACCATTTCAATGAATATTCTTCTGAGTATAGTGTTGGCGATTTTGATGTAACGCACAGGAAGATTTGTATGTATGAAGAACACTAGGTGTCTTCGGATTTGTAACTGTTATACTACTTTTGGGTAACAGGTTCTTAATTTATTTTTGTCAAAATGTTGAAATTTGTAAATTTTTGGATTTTTGTGGTTCGAACATATAAATGGCTATTCCTCCTGAAATACAAGTCGTAGAAAAGTGATTTTGATATTTTTAGAAAGGTTTTTGTGTGAGGAACACTATGGTACTTCGGATTTGTAATAGCTGTTATACTTTTGGAGTAACAGGTTCTTAATTTATTTATGTCAAAATGTTGAAATTTGTAAATTTTTGGATTTTTGTGGTTCGAACATATAAATTGCTATTCCTCCTGAAATACAAGTCGTAGAAAAGTGATTTTGATATTTTTAGAAAGGTTTTTGTGTGAGGAACACTAGGGTGTCTTCGGATTTGTAATAGCTGTTATACTTTTGGAGTAACAGGTTCTTAATTTATTTTGGTCAAAATTTGGAAATTTGTAAATTTTTGGATTTTTGTGGTTCGAACATATAAATGGCTATTCCTCCTGAAATACAAGTCGTAGAAAAGTAATTTTGATATTTTTAGAAAGGTTTTTGTGTGAGGAACACTAGGGTGTCTTCGGATTTGTAATAGCTGTTATACTTTTGGAGTAACAGGTTCTTAATTTATTGTTGTCAAAATGTTGAAATTTGGAAATTTTTGGATTTTTGTGGTTCGAACATATAAATGGCTATTCCTCCTGAAATACAAGTCGTAGAAAAGTGATTTTGATATTTTTTGAAAGGTTTTTGTGTGAGGAACACTAAGGTGTCTTCGGATTTGTAATAGCTGTTATACTTTTGGAGTAACAGGTTCCTAATTTATTTTGATCAAAATTTGGAAATTTGCAAATTTTTGGATTTTTTGTGGTTCGAACATATAAATGTCTATTCCTCCTGAAATACAAGTCGTAGTAAAAAGATTTTGATATTTTTAGAAAGGTTTTTGTGTGAGGAACACTAGGGTGTCTTCGGATTTGTAATAGCTGTTATACTTTTGGAGTAACAGGTTCTTAATTTATTTTGGTCAAAATTTGGAAATTTGTAAATTTTTGGATTTTTGTGGTTCGAACATATAAATGGCTATTCCTCCTGAAATACAAGTCGTAGAAAAGTGATTTTGATATTTTTAGAAAGGTTTTTGTGTGAGGAATACCATGGTGTCTTCGGATTTGTAATAGCTATTATACTTTTGGAGTAACAGGTTCTTAATTTATTTTTGTCAAAATGTGGAAATTTGTAAATTTTTGGATTTTTGTGGTTCGAACATATAAATGGCTATTCCTCCTGAAATACAAGTCGTAGAAAAGTGATTTTGATATTTTTAGAAAGGTTTTTGTGTGAGGAATTCTATGGTGTCTTCGGATTTGTAATAGCTGTTATACTTTTGGAGTAACAGGTTCTTAATTTATTTTTGTCAAAATGTTGATATTTGTAAATTTTTGGATTTTTGTGGTTCGAACATATAAATTGCTATTCCTCCTGAAATACAAGTCTTAGAAAAGTGATTTTGATATTTTTAGAAAGGTTTTTGTGTGAGGAACACTAGGGTGTCTTCGGATTTGCAATAGCTGTTATACTTTTGGAGTAACAGGTTCTTAATTTATTTTTGTCAAAATGTTGAAATTTGTAAATTTTTGGATTTTTGTAGTTCGAACATATAAATGGCTATTCCTCCTGAAATACAAGTCGTAGAAAAGTCATTTTAATATTTTAGAAAGGTTTTGTGTGAGGAATACTATGGTGTCTTCGGATTTGTAATAGCTGTTATACTTTTGGAGTAACAGGTTCTTAATTTATTTTGGTCAAAATTTGGAAATTTGGAAATTTTTGGATTTTTGTGGTTCGAACATATAAATGGCTATTCCTCCTGAAAACAAGTCGTAGTAAAAAGATTTTGATATTTTTAGAAAGGTTTTTGTGTGAGGAATACTAGGGTGTCTTCGGATTTGTAATAGCTGTTATACTTTTGGAGTAACAGGTTCTTAATTTATTTTTGTCAAAATGTTGAAATTTGTAAATTTTTGGATTTTTGTGGTTCGGTGCATAAATGGCTATTCCTCTCCCTGAAATACAAGTCATAAGAAAAGTGATTTTGATATATTTTTTAGAAAGGTTTTTGTGTGAGGAACACTAGGGTGTCTTCGGATTTGTATTAGCTGTTATACTTTTGGAGTAACTGGTTCTTAATTTATTTTTGTCAAAATTTTGAAATTTGGAAATTTTTTGATTTTTGTAGTTCGAACATATAAATGGCTATTCCTCCTGAAATACAAGTCGTAGAAAAGTGATTTTGATATTTTAAGAAAGGTTTTTGTGTGAGGAATTCTATGGTGTCTTCGGATTTGTAATAGCTGTTATACTTTTGGAGTAACAGGTTCTTAATTATTTTTGTCAAAATGTTTGAAATTTGTAAATTTTTGGATTTTTGTGGTTCGAACATATAAATGGCTATTCCTCCTGAAATACAAGTCGTAGAAAAGTGATTTTGATATTTTTAGAAAGGTTTTTGTGTGAGGAACACTAGGGTGTCTTCGGATTTGTAATAGCTGTTATACTTTTGGAGTAACAGGTTCTTAATTTATTTTTGTCAAAATGTTGAAATTTGGAAATTTTTGGATTTTTGTGGTTCGAACATATAAATGGCTATTCCTCCTGAAATACAAGTCGTAGAAAAGTGATTTTGATATTTTTAGAAAGGTTTTGTGTGAGGAACACTAGGGGTGTCTTCGGATTTGTAATAGCTGTTATACTTTGGGAGTAACAGGTTCTTAATTTATTTATGTCAAAATTGGAAATTTACAGTACGCTGGATTTTTACTTGTGGTTCGAACATATAAATGTCTATTCCCTAATGAAATACAAAGTCGTAGTAAAGGTACGATATTTTGAAGGTTTTTATTGAGGAACACTAAGGTGTCTCTTCGGATTTAATAGCTGTTATACTTGGAGTACTTTTTGGTTCTTAATTTATTTTGATTAAAAATTACAGAATTTATACAGTTTTAGCTGGTTCGAACATATAAATGGCTATTCCTCCTGAAATACAAGTCGTAGAAAAGTGATTTTGATATTTTAGAAAGGTTTTGTGTGAGGAACACTAGGGTGTTCGGATTTGTAATAGCTATTATACTTTTGGAGTAACAGTTTGGGTTCTTAATTTATTTTGTCAAAATGTGGAAATTTGTAAATTTTTGGATTTTTGTGGTTCGAACATATAAATGGCTATTCCTCCTGAAATACAAGTCGTAGAAAAGTGATTTTGATATTTTTAGAAAGGTTTTTGTGTGAAGAATACTATGGTGTCTTCGGATTTGTAATAGCTGTTATACTTTTGGAGTAACAGGTTCTTAATTTATTTTTGTCAAAATGTTGAAATTTGTAAATTTTTGGATTTTTGTGGTTCGAACATATAAATGGCTATTCCTCCTGAAATACAAGTCTTAGAAAAGTGATTTTGATATTTTTAGAAAGGTTTTTGTGTGAGGAACACTAGGGTGTCTTCGGATTTGCAATAGCTGTTATACTTTTGGAGTAACAGGTTCTTAATTTATTTTTGTCAAAATGTTGAAATTTGTAATTTTTTGGATTTTTGCGATTCAACGAACATAAAAATGGCTATTCCTCCTGAAATACAAGTCGTAGAAAAGTCATTTTAATATTTTTAGAAAGGTTTTTGTGTGAGGAATACTATGGTGTCTTCGGATTTGTAATAGCTGTTATACTTTTGGAGTAACAGGTTCCTAATTTATTTTGATCAAAATTTGGAAATTTGCAAATTTTTGGATTTTTTGTGGTTCGAACATATAAATGTCTATTCCTCCTGAAATACAAGTCGTAGTAAAAAGATTTTGATATTTTTAGAAAGGTTTTTGTGTGAGGAACACTAGTCTTCGGGTTTGTAATAGCTGTTATACTTTTGGAGTGAAACAGGTTCTTAATTTATTTTGGTCAAAATTTGGAAATTTGTAAATTTTGGTTTTATGGTTTCAGACATATAAATGGCTATTCCTCTGAAATACAAGTCGTAGAAAAGTATTGATTTTGATATTTTAGAAAGGTTTTTGTGTGAAGAACACTATGGTATCTTCGGTTAATAGCTGTTATACTTTTTGAGTAACAGGTTCTTAATTTATTTTAGTCTCAAAATGTTGAAATTTGTAAATTTTTGGATTTTGTAGTTCAAGACATATAAATATTTCTTCCTCCTGAAATACAAATTATTAGAAAAGTCATTTTATTGCAATATTTTTAGAAAGGTTTTGTGTGAGGAATACTATGGTGTCTTCAGTTTGTAATAGCTGTTATACTTTTGGAGTAGCAGGGTTCTTAATTTATTTTGTCAAAATTGGAAATTTGGAAATTTTTGGATTTTTGTGGTTCAGAACATATAAATATGGCTATTCCTCACAAATACAGAGTCGTAGAAAAATTGATTTTGAAGCTCTTTTAGAAGGTTTTGTGTGGGAGCTTCTGTGCGTTTTTTCAGATAACGGAATTATTCTTGCCTTTTGGGGTAACAGGTGCCTAGTTTATTTTGTCAAAATTTTGATATTTGTAAATTTTTGGATTTTGTGGACTAGGTATAAATGGCTATTCCTCCTGAAATACAAGTCGTAGAAAAGTGATTTTGATATTTTTAGAAAGGTTTTTGTGCGAGGAACACTAGGGTGTCTTCGGATTTGTAATAGCTGTTATACTTTTGGAGTAACAGGTTCTTAATTTATTTTTGTCAAAATGTTGAAATTTGGAAATTTTTGGATTTTTGTAGTTCGAACATATAAATGGCTATTCCTCCTGAAATACAAGTCGTAGAAAAGTGATTTTGATATTTTTAGAAAGGTTCTAGGGTGTCTTCGGATTTGTAATAGCTGTTATACTTTTGGAGTAACAGGTTCTTAATTTATTTTTGTCAAAATGTTGAAATTTGGAAATTTTTGGATTTTTGTGGTTCGAACATATAAATGGCCATTCCTCCTGAAATACAAGTCGTAGAAAAGTGATTTTGATATTTTTAGAAGGTTTTATTAATGAGATTTCCAGAGGTGTCTTCGGATTTGTAATAGCTGTTATACTTTTAGATCCAACAGTTATTAATTTTATTTTGTCAAAAATATTTACAAATTGTAAATTTTGGATTTTGTGGTTCAGACATATAAATGGCTATTCCTCATGAAATAAGTCGTAGAAAGTGATTTTGATATTTTTATAGAAGGTTTTTGTGTGAAATTAGGGTGTGTCAGTTTGTATTAGCTGTTATATGCAGGGTAACTGAGTTCATAATTATTTTGTCAAAATTTGAAATTTGAAAATTTTTTGATTTTTGTGGTTGAACATATAAATGGTCCTTCCTCCTGAAATACAAGTCGTAGAAAGAAGTGATTTTGATATTTTAGAAGGTTTTGTGTGAGGGAATTCTACTATGGTGTCTTCAAGTTTGTACCTGTTATACTTTGGAGTAACAGTCCTCAATTTAATTTTGTCAAAATGTTGAAATTTGGAAATTTTTGGATTTTTGTGGTTCGAACATATAAATGGCTATTCCTCCTGAAATACAAGTCGTAGAAAAGTGATTTTTATATTTTTAGAAAGGTTTTTGTGTGAGGAACACTAGGGTGTCTTCGGATTTGTAATAGCTGTTATACTTTGGAGTAACAGTTCTTATTTATTGTTGTCAAATATTGAAATTTGGAAGTACTGGTTTTGTGTGGGTTCAGAAAACATATAAATGGCTATTCCTCTGAAATACAAGTCGTAGGAAAGTGATTTTGATATTTTTGAAAGGTTTTGTGAGGAACACAAGGGTGTCTTCGGATTTGTAATAGCTGTTATACTTTTGGGGTAACAGGTCCTATTTATTTTGGTCAAAATTTGGAAATTTGCAAATTTTTGGATTTTTGTACATATAAATGGCTATTCCTAATGAAATACAAGTCGTAGAAAGAATTTTGATATTTTAGAAAGGTTTTGTGTGAACACTAAGGTGTCTTCGGATTTGTAACCAGCTGTTATACTTTTGAATGTAGTAACAGGTTCTTAATTTATTTTGGTCAAAATTTGGAAATTTGTAAATTTTGGATTTTTTGTGGGTTCGAACATAAATGGCTATTCCTCCGCAATACAAGTTCGTAGAAAGTAGTTTTGATATTTTAGAAAGGTTTTTGTGTGAGAAACACTAAGGGTCTTCGGATTTGTAATAGCTATTATACTTTTGGAGTTAGTCAACGATTTTATTTTTTGTCAAAATATGGAGGTATAAATTTTTTGGATTTTTGTGGTTCGAACATATAAATGGCTATTCCTCCTGAAATACAAGTCGTAGAAAAGTGATTTTGATATTTTTAGAAAGGTTTTTGTGTGAGGAATTCTATGGTGTCTTCGGATTTGTAATAGCTGTTATACTTATAGAGTCACAACGTCTTAGTTTATTTTTGTCAAAATGTTGATATTTGTAAATTTTTGGATTTGGTTCAAACATATAAATGGCTATTCCTCCTGAAATGCAAGTCGCGTAGATTTGATATTTTAGAAAGGTTTTGTGTGAGGAACACTTAGGGTGTCTTCAGTTGCTTGTCAGCTGTTCCTTTTTAGATATGTGGGTTTGCTGATACATTTTTACGTCAAAGAAATGTTGAAATTTGTAAATTTTTGTTTTTGTGGTTTGAACATATAAATGGCTATTCCTCCTGAAATACAAGTCGTAGAAAAGTGATTTTGATATTTTTAGAAAGGTTTTTGTGTGAGGAACACTAGGGTGTCTTCGGATTTGTATTAGCTGTTATACTTTTGGAGTAACTGGTTCTTAATTTATTTTTGTCAAAATTTTGAAATTTGGAAATTTTTTGATTTTTGTAGTTCGAACATATAAATGGCTATTCCTCCTGAAATACAAGTCGTAGAAAAGTGATTTTGATATTTTTAGAAAGGTTTTTGTGTGAGGAATACTATGGTGTCATTAAGTTTGTAGCCAACTGGCCACTTTACTTTGGAGCGCTGGGTTACTTAGTATTTTGTCAAGAAATAATGAATTTGTAAATTTTGGATTTTTATGGTTCCATTTTATATAAATATGGCTATTCCTCTGAATACAAGTCGTAAGTGATTTGATATTTTAGAAAGGTTTTTGTGTGAGGGAACACTAGGTGAGGTCGGCTTTGTAATAGCTGTTATACTTGGAGCGCTCACGGGTTCTTAGTATTGTTGTCAAAATGTTGAAATTACGTTTTTTGGATTTTATTAGTTCGAATTTATATAAATGGCTATTCCTCTGAGGAAATACCCAAGTCATGGAAAGTGATTTTAGATATTTTGAAAGTTTTGAGGAACACTAAGGTGTCTTCGGTTTGTAATAGCTGTTATACTTTGGGAGTAACAGGTTCTTAATTTATTTGATCAAAAATTTGAAATTTTAAATTTTTTGTTTTTTTTTTTACTAAATATATCTTTAAAAAAACAAATACAAGTCGTAGTAAAAAGATTTTTATATTTTTAGAAAGGTTTTTGTGTGAGGAACACTAAGGTGTCTTCGGATTTGTAATAGCTGTTATACTTTTGGAGTAACAGGTTCTTAATTTATTTTGGTCAAAATTTGGAAATTTGGAAATTTTTGGATTTTTGTGGTTCGAACATATAAATGGCTATTCCTCCTGAAATACAAGTCGTAGAAAGTGATTTTGATATTTTTAGAAAGGTTTTTGTGTGAGAAACACTAAGGTCTCTTCGGATTTGTAATAGCTGTTATACTTTTGGAGTAACAGGTTCTTAATTTATTTTTGTCAAAATGTTGAAATTTGTAAATTTTTGGATTTTTGTGGTTCGAACATATAAATGGCTATTCCTCCTGAAATACAAGTCGTAGAAAAGTGATTTTGATATTTTTAGAAAGGTTTTTGTGTGAGGAATTCTATGGTGTCTTCGGATTTGTAATAGCTGTTATACTTTTGGAGTAACAGGTTCTTAGTTTATTTTTGTCAAAATGTTGATATTTGTAAATTTTTGGATTTTTGTGGTTCGAACATATAAATTGCTATTCCTCCTGAAATACAAGTCTTAGAAAAGTGATTTTGTTTTTTTTACAAGGTTTTGTGAGAACACTAGGGTGTCTTCGATTTTGTAATAGCTGTTATACCTTTGGAGTAACAGGTTCTTAATTTATTTTTGTCAAAATGTTGAAATTTGTAAATTTTTGGATTTTTGTGGTTCGAACATATAAATGGCTATTCCTCCTGAAATACAAGTCGTAGAAAAGTGATTTTGATATTTTTTGAAAGGTTTTTGTGTGAGGAATACTATGGTGTCTTCGGATTTGTAATAGCTGTTATACTTTTGGAGTAACAGGTTCCTAATTTATTTTTGTCAAAATGTTGAAATTTGGAAATTTTTGGAATTTTGTGGTTCGAACATATAAATGGCTATTCCTCCTAAATAAAAGTCGTAGTAAAAAGATTTTTGATATTTTTAGAAAGTTTTTTTGTGTGAGGAACACTAAGGTGTCTTTGGATTTGTAATAGCTGTTATACTTTTGGAGTAACAGGTTCTTAATTTATTTTTGTCAAAATTTTGAAATTTGTAAATTTTTGGATTTTTGTGGTTCGAACATATAAATGGCTATTCCTTCTGAAATACAAGTCGTAGAAAAGTGATTTTGATATTTTTAGAAAGGTTTTTGTGTGAGGAATACTATGGTGTCTTCGGATTTGTAATAGCTGTTATACTTTTGGAGTAACAGGTTCTTAATTTATTTTTGTCAAAATGTTGAAATTTGAAATTTTTTGGATTTTTGTGGTTCGTACATATAAATGGCTATTCCTCCTGAAATACAAGTCGTAGAAAAGTGATTTTGATATTTTTAGAAAGGTTTTTGTGTGAGGAATTCTATGGTGTCTTCGGATTTGTAATAGCTGTTATACTTTTGGAGTAACAGGTTCTTAATTTATTTTTGTCAAAATGTTGAAATTTGTAAATTTTTGGATTTTTGTGGTTCGAACATATAAATGGCTATTCTTCCTGAAATACAAGTCGTAGAAAAGTGATTTTGATATTTTTAGAAAGGTTTTTGTGTGAGGAACACTAGGGTGTCTTCGGATTTGTAATAGCTGTTATACTTTTGGAGTAACAGGTTCTTAATTTATTTTTGTCAAAATGTTGAAATTTGTAAATTTTTGGTTTGTGGTTCGAACATATAAATGGCTATTCCTCCACAAACAAGTCGTGAAAAGTCATTTAATATTTTTAGAAAAGGTTTTGTGTATACAGTAATACTGGTGTCAACAGTTCGTAATAGTTCAAAATTGTTGGTACTTTTGATCTTAATTTATTTTGGATAAGGCACAATTTCTTTTGGTATTGTGTTTCAGACATATAAATGACATTTATACTGAAGCTACAGAAGTCGTAGAAAAGTGATTTTGATCTTTTTAGAAAGGTTTTTATATATGTAGAGAACACTAAGATTTATCTTTCAGTTTATAATAACTTTATTCTTTAGGAGCTGTGAGTTCTTAATTATTTTATTCAAAATCTTAAAACCCATAGATTTTGGGATTTTGTAGTTTCAATTTTCTAAATATTATTCCTCCTAAACTCTAGATCATAAAATGTTTGATATTTTGAAAGGGTTATGAGAACACTAGATTAACTGTAGTTTATGTAAGTTATTACTTTGAGTGCTTTAGTTTCTTGTTATTTTGTCAAATTTTAGAACTGAAGAGTGTGCTCTGATTTGTAGTTCGAACATATATTCTTTATTTATGTGTGAGGAATTCTATGGTGTCTTCGGATTTGCAATAGCTGTTATACTTTTGGGTAACAGATTCTTAATTTGTCAAAATGTTGAAATTTGTAAATTTTTTGGATTTTTGTGGTTCGAACATATAAATGGCTATTCATCCTGAAATACAAGTCGTAGAAAAGTGAATTTGATATTTTTAGAAAGGTTTTATTAAGCGAAATTCTATGGTGTCTTCGGTTTTGTAATAGCTGTTATACTTTTAGAGTAACAGGGTTTCTTAGTTTATTTTTGTCAAAATGTTGTAATATTTTAAATTTTGGATTTTTGTGGTTCGAACATATAAATGGCCATTCCTC
>JABUQX010112074.1:0-22852 GCA_015478945.1 Trachelipus rathkii | reverse complement strand
ACGATGTAACAACTTTCTCCAATTCTTATGCCATTATTGCCTGTAAAATCAGGTTCTACAAAAAATTAGCAGACAAAGATATGGTTAATAGTGATATTTTGATTTCTACATTGATGTTTCATTACTACTAATGGAGAATGAACCACAAAAGACGACTAAACAAAAGATAACGTATTAAAACCTGAAGAGTTAATCACTCATATCTGATACCATAAAAAACAGTATTTTGTTTTTGCCATATTCGTCTCTTAATTGATAGGAACAAAGCAAGGCGGGTTCAATGTCACTAAAGGGACAACCAAATTATTAGTTCTAAATACTTAAAAGTCAATATTTAAAAAGGCGAGTTCATTAAATCAACCCAGCTAGAGCCGTTATTCAGGACAGCGCTGTCTTTAGATATTTTAAAAGAGCAAATTAAAGACAGGTCATATCTTAGTTGTGATCTGCCCCTCACTTCTTATTTTCGTTCTTCGAAGTATACAATATAATAATCGTCGATCTTAAAAATTTAGAATATTTACAATTTCACTTATATTATCTTGCAAATATTGAGAAAAATATCATAATAACCTTCTACAAGTCCTTTTTGCTTAAGAGAAGAATAGACTCTTTTAATACTCCTCAAAGAAATAATCAAAATTTGAATAGCAACATTTTTAATTTTCTTTATCAAGGAAGTTTAAGGAATTATTGAATATTTTATATATCATTCTTAATTTTTTAATCATGATCATCATAAGAGGCCAGATCATTATCCTCTTTACGTAGGAATAACCAACACTCTCCAGGACAACAAATATTCAAGATCCAGTGTTCTACTTCAGAATCTCGATTAAATATTATCAAAGGGTCGTGAAAATAACTTTTAATAGGATTTAAAATCAAATTATACAATGGTTACATTTACTAAAGCAGACTCCTTCCTCTTCTATCAATGGAGATTGCATATTCACTTTACTTTCTTTATAATTTGTCATTTCTGGTTAAAAACATATTTGAACCAATCACTTATAGGCTATAAAACTTATTTGCACATTTTAAAAACAACTTCCAGGACATTTATATTAACTAATGAAAAGAAGAAAATTGAAATAATAATGTGTGTGCCTAATAAACAATCTATGTCAAAATATATCATGGTCTCCACTGCATAAAAAGAAGAATCAGCTAAAAGGAATACATTTTTTCCTAAAATTTTCAACCGCTTTATTCATGCGTGAATTCTATAATTTAAATTTAAATCATTGTCAATGAGGAAGCATGCTAAAAACTTCCCGATACTTAATGTGAAGACCCAATAACAGTTGTTGAAAAAATATCGCTGTTTTGCACAATGAAAGTTGACATATTGTACTTAGATTCATAGTCCTAAATTATCAAATTAATTAATTAAAACCTGTCATGGCATTTTTAGATTGTAAGAGCGTTGACTACATGTATCTATTGCTCCTCGCTTACTGTACCTTTTTGGTTGCCTTTAAGAGCTTGAAAGGAAAATTGTTGGAAGCAACAAATACACTTTATCCACATTTTGTCTGGGAAAAACTGTTACATAAGGACGCTACATCAGACTTCCCATTTTGCATCATTTGCATAATCATTGGACAAAAAAAAGCTGTTATATGGGAATTAGAGCTTTACACTTAAAACAATTAATCTTAATTTATTTTTAATACCAAACACATTTTTCCAGGCACATGACCACAAACCTCACCATCGATTGAACACATGTTTAGCTCTTTGCACGTTGGTATACCGCTTGAGGCACTCGCTTGGTACTTGTCACATAAATAGAGAGTATGATTTTTTAATTGACATTTTCTAGGGGGCTTTGTTAGGGTTGTAAGTTTGAGTTCATTTTATCTATTCTACATCATTTTAGAATCTTTACATTATTTAACAGTTCTTAAAATTTTGAAAGAGATTGTAAAGATAAAACAGCTTTAGTAGCTGAAAAACTTTTATTATTGCTTTACTTTGGTTGATACATCCTTCCTATTTTTTTAATCAAAATACTTAAAGTATAATACTGTTTTATTAAACAAAACAGTTTACCAAGTAGGATGAAAACTCGGATCTTCTCGTCAGTTTATTCACTTTAAACAACTTTAGCGCAATTTCTTGAAATATAATTTACTCAAAGATAGACTTCCAGTGTATCAGTTCTAAAAAGATTACTTCATACAACTTTTCCTTTTTTTAAAGGCCCATTTTAAATCATTGAGCCTAAGTTCATTTATATACACTTTCAAATTTCAAGAAAGCCTTCTCATAGCTTATAATAAAATTTAAGCTATGATTATTTATATCTTCATTAATATGAAAGGCCTATCAAGAAATTCTTTCCTTTAATAACCTTAAGGCATGTTCATAGTGTTTCATCTGTCAAAATAACAGATGCTACTACTGTTAAGAAGCACAAGTACTTTAAAAAAACTAATTAAATCAAGTAAAGCCTTACACTGAATTGGTGTAACTTACTCTTATTATCGATAAATTACTTAAATTTATTAAATATAAAATGATGCAAAAAAAAGTTAATTATTCTTATTCTGAATCTCATTACTACTTGGAACTGCAAACTGTTTTTTTTTCTTGCATTCAGATCATTTATATTAATGTTTTATTAAATCCAAAAATTATCAGTATTTAAACTCTCAAATTTTTTTACAATTTCTTTAGGAACATATTTTTCTAAGACAATAACTTCAGCTGAACAACTCAAAAAATGGTATTAACCTTGACTTCAAGCTCAGAGTTACAAATAAGAAGGATCTAAATAATCTTACATATTATCCAGACAACAGTAGACAATTTTCTCATCATCCCAAAATTTTAATAGAATAGACTTCTCTCTCAAAAATCAGTATTTACAGCTCTAAAAATAGAGGCCTGTTAACTTTATTTTTCCATTACCAACAAGCAGTTAAGCTTTTGTAACATTCATTTAGTAATTTTGCAATAGGAATAGCTCTTTTTCTTATCAAAGCTCTCAGCTTATACAAGAGCTTTAAAGCTTTAGAGCTTCTTCATCAGGGTTAAGCCCATAAAATTATTCGATTAGGTATTCAACTAGCCATATAAAGTTATATCTGTAGCATTAAGCTTTAACATTACTGTACCTCTAAATATTAATGATTTTCCCAACCAATAAATGAAATCCAATTCATTAAATAGCAGCTTCGTATTAATTTTCAATAGCTATTGCCTATCGAACCCGCATGTACTGCTAGTAAACAAACTTAATTTCTAATTTAGCATAAATTTGCTTAATATATATTATTAATAAACTATTTTCCCTATCCCAATTATATCACTTTTTTTTCAATATATTTACACTAGAATGCTTAAATCCATTTCAATTTAACAAAATTCAGGACTTTAAATATAATTTAGCTTTCGTTGAAAATTAATAGTATAATATCCGAGTATGTAATCGAGTATATCGAATACATTACTCGCCGGATACAAAAAATTAAAACAAGGGCCAATATCGCTCCACTATCGATATTTGAAAAGTAATCGATCTTTCGAAAGAACAATACGTCACAAGTAGAAATATGAATATTCACTATGAATACGTTAATGCAATTTTTCCGATTACGAAAATAGAAACTTTCTGGAGTTGAAAATTAATTGAAATAAAATATATGTTAACTTTGCGAAGTTATAAATAATACCAAACATCAACAAAATTCAACAGTAATCTTCTTGGAAATAATTATTTAAATAAAAAATGGGTACGCACTAATAATAGAAATATAAAGGTCTTACCTTATAATAATTACAGGCAACTCTTAATATGCTTTAGGAGGCCTACCAATTATTACCCAAACAAGTTCCTGCCAGCATCTACCTGAAACTAAATAAATATATTAATTAACAGAGATCTTTTGCCATTTATCATTAAGATAGGAGCAATATGAGGGGTGGTAGTTCAAAAATTAATTTGACTTCCAGAACGATACATATTTATCCTATAATATTTTAACTTTAAGAATTTCAATTAGGAAAAGTATTTACATAAAATTCCCAACATAAACTAGGTTGGGATTATAGTATTATAGGCTAATTTAAGTAGAACTGCACTTTATATGCTAACCATTTAAAAGTGCATATAAACAAGAACAACGTTTTCCGAACGTATGTTCACAAGTACCTTAAACTTATCCTTGCTTTTTTTTAAAATTGATCAAGGAGGTTGCGCGGATACATATGCGCCCTTGCCAATTGTGCTTAAATATTACAGGGGAAACAATTGAATAACGTTCCTCTACTAAAATTTAAGTTATAATTATTTAAAATAATAAAAGTTAATAAAAAATTAATCATTTAACAATATTTTAAAGTTTGGGTTATTATAATTTTAACAATATATTAATATATATGATATAATAGATACATATATATAATATATATATATAATATATAATAATATTTAATATATTAATATATCATTATATATAATATATATATATAATAATATACTATTAATATAGTAATGACTATATATATTATATATATATATATATAGATATATATATATATATATTAAAAATATATATATATATATAATATATATATATATATATTATATATTATAACTATAAATATATAGATATATAATATATATATATATAACGCTTATTTATTATATATAATAATAAATATATATATATATATATATAATACTTATATATATATAGAGTTAATCATATATATATATATATAGTACGTATATATATATATATACAATAAGATATCGTCTTACCAAAAAGTGCTTCCTCTGCTGAGACACACAGATTTTTCCTCGCAGCTTATAAAAAAGTTCAAGCGGCACTACCAATTATCTGCATTGAAGGGTAAGTACTTTTAATGATTTGGGGATTAAACATCTTCAATTGGAAGAGCGGCTCAAGACTCGTATACTATTTCCCTCTATGGAAGCTTCTAACATTATACATAGTTGTTTCAGTGAGGTAAAGCCCTTCTGTGATACTATATATATATATATATATATATAATATATAATATATATATATATAATTTATATAATAACTATATATATATTATATACTATAATACATAAATTATATCATACTAAGTATAGCTATAAAATACCATCATATATATATAATATATATATACAAATCTTTCTTAATTGGCTGGAAATTTGTGACTTCTTAATTACCGACCAACAAAAAAGTAAATAGATATCCTAAGATTTCGAATATACTTACCTATATATATATCAACTTTATATATATTTAACAACACTATATACTAATATATATATAGTATACTACATATGATATATACTATATATAGATTATATATATATACGTATACTCATCTATACTATATCCGTGCTTTTATCCCCTACTGCAGACGGGTAACCATCGCGGGACACAGGAAATCAACTTTTAAGGCCGGCATCCCAAGACCAGCGCCACCAACTTGCGCAGTCGCAGTCTTAATTCTCTGCCCCCACGGTAGAATAAAACTTCCAACTGTTACGCGGAGATTGTGAACCATCGTCGCTCTTCGTATACGAGCGCGACTCAACCTCCTGACGCCACGAGGCCGTTCTATACTTAGTACTATTATCTTATATATTATACATTATATATATAAATATTCATATTATATTATTCATTATATATAATATAGTATATAAAGATATATATTATATATATATATTATATATATATAAGATATACTATTATATAGAATACTATATATATCTAAATCTTAATAATTATATTTTATATTATAATATAAATATATAATATAACTATATATATACATTATAACTAATATAATATATATTATATATTATATATAATATGATATATTAATATAGTATAATATTAGTGTATATATTTGGTTATATGAAAAGGATATGGATAGTCGGCCGGTTATATGAAAGGCAATGGTGGATAGTCGAGCGGTTAATCGGCATATGAATGAGTGTGCGCTGGGAACACAACCGCTGAGGAGACCAAAGCAAAAGTGGACTGAAAGTCAGTAAATTAGTGTCTGAAGGAAAGATTCGAGTTTTAGCAGATGCGAGAACAAATCTGCATAATAACGGAGCGAATGCGAGGTTTTACAGGGTCAATGTTTCGTGGGCCTGGCCTAGGGGATTGCCGGGGCACAACGGTGAGATAGTCTGTCGCGGTGCTGTCAAACAATATGTAGAATTTTAATGCTCGACGGGCCAGCACTTAAAGGTAGGCCTATGATGGAAGGGATGTGGTTGTGTGTGGAGGGGCGGGGGAAAGGGGGTTGTTTCATTTTTCGACTGCGTTCATGTTCTCTCTACTTAAACTATTCCGCGTCCGATTGCAATGCTGTTACGAACCATACTCCCACCTGTATAAAGTGAAGGGAGGATAAGTAACAAACGAAAAGAAATATACATATTACGCCAAATTAAAATTGTAATAACTGTGCCTATAAACCTGCTATGATAACAGTTTACGGATAAAAATATACAAAAATTTTAAAACTCCATTTATAATTTAAACAAAATAAAAATTTAAAGAAAATTTGTATTGAAAAATCATACTAACTAAATGTAATAAATGCAAAATAGAGAACTAAGGTTGTTTTGTCTTTTTTAATTTAGTAAATACATTCCAAAGTTGTGGTAAAAGGCTACCCTAGAAAGGGTAATATTATATATTTTTATAATTTATAATATATAAAAATTATATATAGTATATAATATAATAATACCTTGTAACTTTTTATATAACATTAATAAGTATATATTAGTATTATATATGTGAATCATTTTACCTATATATTATATAATACTAGTGATAATATATAAATATATACTATATATATATATATTTATAATAATATATATATAAACTACTACTACCACTGCAACTAATAATAAATTGTTATATAACAAAATACTATCTTCCAGCCTGTCACAATGGTAGAGCGACCGAGTCACGAGGCAAATGGGCAGAGTTCGATCCCTCCTCTAGATCATAGAGCAATGCCCATGAGGTGCAAACTTTCATATAAAAAAGAAAAATGTGGACTCTCCTCTCTCTCTCTCTCTCCTCTTCTTAACAACAGCCTCTTTCCAGATCGTAGATAAGCAATTACCTAGTTTCCCCCCTTCCCTATAATACTGCAATGCCCGTGAGGGGAAAACTTTTATATAAAAAAGAAAAAAAAATTGGGGACTCCCCTCTCCCTCTCTTACCTCTTCCTCAAAAGAGCCTCTTTCTCCAGTTCGATTTTCATAACCTCTCTTTGCTTGGGTGTTAAATCCAACTTGCCTTCCTTCCTCTTTTTCTCCATTTCCTTCTTCTTCTCCTCCAGCATCATCATTTGTTCTTTGTGACTGTAAGCTTTTGTAGTTTTCTTTACGTTTTTTATATTCAATTCATTTTGAAAAGCCCTGTTCAATTAATGATGACAATTACAAAACTGAACGATAAAGGTTTTTCACTAAAAAAAAAAAAAAAAAAATACAAAGCTACAAGAAAATTATAACTTTTTAGGAATCCATTAAAGAAAAAACTTTCACAAAAGGTAATGAAAAACAACGTTTAATTGAACAATAAAGGTATAAATATATACTTCATCAACTAAATACATTAATTTTATAAAAAGTAGGTTGCCTAAACTTTTACTGGGCAATTATAATTAGTTAATTTACATATGGTAAAAAAAGTTAACATATACTTAAAAGATGAAATGAATCTCAAGCAATATTATGCTACGTTCATATCACAAGTTTTATGATCATTTTAGATTCATACAAACCAAAAAAAAATTTTAAGGAAAAAATTGAAACCTAGAAACAATTTTCTGACAAATAAAAAAAATAAGAATTAATTTATTAATCAAATAGTTTTCTTAAAAAGTCAAGAACCTCAGATCTATGAATTTACTCAATACAGATTTAATAACGTTTCAACTTAACTGTTCAACTGCTGATTGATTATATAAGACTCCTTCAGGAGTTTTATAAATAGCTATTTCCTCTTCAGTAACCTCATTCAAGGCTGGTTCATCCAAGCACTTGACGATGTAGGGCACAATTTTAGGATACAAAACACAGCCACCATAGGAGCAAATACCAGATATCAACTGTTCAAGGGGGGGAAAATGGTTAACTTAATTGATTATTACAGTAAATCTACTAAACTACCCAAATGTATTTTTATAATTACAAGAAAGGTAGTGTCATCAATGGAGTGACGTCATCGTTGAAGAGAGTGACGTCATCATCGTTGAAGAGAGTGACGTCATCGTTGAAGATGATTTCGTTTTAGTTATAATTAATGTCAACTAAGTTTAATTTTAATTATTTTTTTATATATATTTTCTTTCAGAAGAGAACTTTAATAAATGTAATAGCTATAGTTATTTAACGTTTTAAGTTTAAAAGGCGGTCATGACCTTTGATTTTTTAAGGATCTTAACTAAATACCATAGTAGTAATTTTAGAGTGTGCAGCTTAAAGCAAAGAAGAATCCACCTTTTTTATATCCTCACGTGTAAGCGGGATTCGAAACACTGGACTCCGCGTCACTGAGTTAACAGTAACCGGGCGCCTTATCCACTAGGCATTAATTTATACTTATACTTATTAAATACAAGTAATATTATTTTTAATCTTCCACCTTTCAAAAAACTTCAATTTCTTTATTCACTCCAGCAATTTTTTTTAGACGAGTTATCGCTGCTTCAAATCAGGAAATTTTAATCATCAATATTAAAATCAAAATTAAAAAATAAAAATAAAACTATTTTTACCAATAATAAAATAAGTGTCAGCAAAGCTTACATGCATAGTTGTCTTCGTAACAGATAAGTCATCAGTCATGATGAGATCGCTAAAGAAATCTTGATGTGTTTCTATGATTTTCGCGGGTTGTAAATTAAGAGTTCTGCATATTACTTCCCACAAGTCTTTTCTCTCGGCAACTGTCAAAAAAAAATTTAGAACGAAAGCTTACAGGAAAATTTTTCATACAGAATTATCAAATATTTGTTTAAATAGAAAGAGAATGGAGGGAATTGTAACGGGGAGGGGGTGCTTTCTTTTCGACTTAAAACATGTTCTTCTACTACTATTCTGTTATCGGTGTAGGTTGCGAATCTCACCCCCCATCTGGGGAAAGTAGGTAGATGAAGATGATGATACATAGCAAATCCTTGAATTGTAAATTTTAAGATGTTAAAACAAGATAAATAATTAATTGATACATTAGGGGCATTTTTTTTTTTTTTTTTTTAAAATTAAAAAAATTTAAATTTTTTTTTAAAAAAAAAAATTATAATAAAAAACATAATATAGAGAGCCCAAAATTATCTATCTAGATATTTAACTTCAGAAAATTCTACATTAATTTAAGCTTTCTAAAAAACCAAATGAAACTCATACCATAGAAGAACCCCAACTAATGAAGGAATATGAGAGAATCACACCAAAAAATTTAGGACATTTTCATTATCAAAAACTGTTAACACTCCATTAGATTTCAAAGGAGAGGGCACACCAACAAGGAATTTTACTTATGAAATTTGATGATAAAAATTATAAAGTATTTACAAAAACATTAGGTGTTAAAAGTAATGCAATAACTACCAATAATAAAGAATGACACTAAATAATAAAGTATAATATTCCAAGGTTTAAAATACATAGAAAACTAACTATATTTTGTCCAAATTGAAGTAAAATCAACTTCGTATGGTACCTTTATTATGATTTTATTTTATTTTTATTTTTTTAAATTAAAATCTTTATAAATAAAATATATTAAACTTCAAACCGTAGTTTAGATATCTTTAAAGTGCATTTTAAAACTTTAAATTGTTACTTGTATGAATTACAACAATGCCTCACAAAATTAAAATAAACACAGTAATACCTATAAGGGGATGGAATATAATTTTAACACACTGAAGTATTAGATCCTCCTTTTGCAAAGCTGAAAATCCATTGGTACTACAAATAACAATAAGACCCTGTATCACTCCAATAGGACTCAGCTCTCCACCGTTGTCCGAATTATCTTCCTTGTCTTTAACCTGTTGAAGAACTTTAAAACGTTAAGAACATATTCCAAGGAGAAAAATGGATAATTACAGTAAGAGAAAGACAGGAAAAACAGGAAAAAACAGGAAAAAAAACAGGAAAAAAACAGGAAAAAAAATTAATGAAAGCTTACATTCTAATTACTTTAATAAAAACTATACAAAAAAAATAATTATTAAGATTTAACAGACAAACTTTAGACTTTACACACAATATAAAAACTTGGGAGACTTTATACATATTAGAGAAACTTTAGAAAACCATACCTGTTCCTTAAGAGATGCAATGACATCTTCAGTTACAGTTACTAAATCAGAGGCTACTGCATACCCATTGTTAGCAAGACAAAGACTTCTTACAGACGCTTGAGCAGCACGCCTAACGTTAGAATGACTGCAAACCAAGCACCAAATTAAAGAAAACCGAATATGACTTAGATCAGACCCAAACTTGTTACGATTGTCGTTTAATTTGAGCAATGATTCCGAAAAGGACACCAACTGTAACAATGCTGAAATTTATATATTAAAGTTATTATCTGTATCTACACTAATTTCCCCAGACGGGAGTGAGAGTGTGCTAGCATACGACCAGGAAACATTAAACATCAGCAGAAAGATATGACGCAAGTCTAAATGAAAGCCCCCAACCTTACCATCCCTTTTATACCCTTAAGGGTTCACCTTAGGCCAAGCCAACAACCACACCCCTCCACAAAACACCAGCCATTCATACCTATTATGCACCTCTTCTTGCCTCGGCCAAACACACATTTCTCTCCTTTAGGCATAACTTTACTGACTCAACCACTTTCTTCATCTGCCAACAGGATGATTCCAGCACTCACCACACTACATACCGCTTAACCACCCGATTTTCAACCATCCTTTACATATGATCAAACTATCTCAATGTACTCTTGCTTATTCTCTCATTTACTCTTTCTTCACACCACACAACTTCCTAATGCGTTCATTCCTCATTTTTATCCATTCTTCTCACACTTAATAATAATAATAATAATAATAATAATAATAATAATAATAATAATAATAATAATAATAATAATAATAATAATAATAATAATAAAAATAATTAGTAGTTCATTAAAATTTAAAACGAAATTGTTAACTAATTTTCTTTTGTTTCCTATATTTAATATTTAATGTCAGTAAACTTAGCTTTTCATAAGTGACTGCAAAATAAAGTTGCCTCTTTTATCCTCTCTGGAACTGACCTGCGAGTATGAAAAACACACTCAAAATCTTTGCTGCTGGAACCGGTATAAATTTTTATCTGCATTGCAAAAACAATTTTTTTTTTTTTTGCTCTGGTTCCGCAGACCTGTCTAATATCTAACATGTCCTGACAGTGCTGATGTGAAAATAAAACGCTTCTCACCTTCCGGAGATGCTTGCATAAGAAACTTTTCAGAACCAAAATAGTTTTTTTTGGGGTCAAGTGCTGAAGCCCATACAGGATCAACTTTTTCTTCTAGGTTGCTATCACTCTCACTCAGTTTCAAGAGCACACAACATATTGAAAGTGCTTCCGTAATGGAAGCTACCTGAGGGGAAAAAAAATGAGTTGAACAAGAAACGAGTCTAAAAACATTTCATGTAAACAATATGAAGAAAGGTATCAAAAGAAAATTTTAATATTGCATTAACCAATAATGCTCTTACTTGGGACGGCTGAGCAAGAGCTTTATCAAGCATTTGAGTAAAACATGTAATTAATTTCTGGAATTTTGAACTAGTTGAAGGGCTTACACAAACTAGCAGTAATCTATAATAACTTGCTTTCACATTCGTCGTTGAAGTCTTTAAATTGAGTCCTTTCTGTAGTAAGTAAAGTTATATAAAATTTTAGAGCCCATACTACTCAGAAAAAGTTATCATCTCATGATTCAGTAAAGAGATATAAAGATATTTTACCAATTACAGCTTTAAGTGCTGTATAAAGATTAAATAATGATAAAAAGAAAATCTTACAGGTACAAATTCTAATAACTTGTCAGGAATTTTATCTTCAAACTTGGTTGCCCAGGATGACAAAGTAGATAAAGCCTGGACCAGAGAAGCTTCGTGTGTTTCTGTTTCAAGGACCTTTAGTAGTTTCAGAGTTACTTCTTCAGAAAGTTGATAAGAAGATTCTTTAGGAACTCTGTGATGGCTGACTTTTTCTAAGGCCTACAGAAAAAAAAAGTGACCTTGCAAGCTGAGAATGGGAATCTCTCAAAAAAGGTTTTTTGTTTGAAAAAATTGTGCAAACATCGAAGTTTTTATTTTAGGTTTTATAACCTGTTAGGCTTAGGTATGGGTAGTTGAGGCTTAGTAATTCAATATATTTTTTTTTTAATTTTAAAAATGGTATACATTCGCAAAAAATTTGTAAAAAAAGTTTTTAATTTTGGGCCTATTCTCAAAACTTCTTATGGTAACTCTTTAAAAAAATTTAATTTCATTTGTTTTTCAGAATAAGAACTAAAACTTATACATTACCTGTAATAATGAAATTTTATGGGAATTCACGGTAAGTTTTCCATATGACCCATTAAAGATATCAAAGATTATTTTAATAAAATCTCGAATGGCATTATATTCAGAACACTGCTTGGCCAAACACTCGCACACAAATACAGCATCTTCACGAATCTTATCCTCAGTTGCATGAAGAGGATCTAAAAAATGGGAATAAACAATTTAAAAATTATATATTCATAAAAATTCCACAACATTCTTCGAAGGAGAAATGTGCAGACAGAAGGATAGAAAAATTTATATCAATATTATCCAAATCATAAAATTAAGCCTCTAATATATATATATATATATATATATATATATATATATATATATATATATATATATATATATATATATATATATATATATATATATATATATATATATATATATATATATATATATATATATATATAGAATAGTATATATATATATATATATATATATATATATATATATATATATATATATATATATATATATATATATATATATATATATATATATATATATATATATATATATATATATAATATATATATATATATATATATATATATATAGAATAGTATATATATATATATATATATATATATATATATATATATATATATATATATATATATATATAGTTAAAGAAGAAAGAGTAGATAAAGATATATATATATATATATATATATATATATATATATATATATATATATATATATATATATATATATATATATATATATATATAAAGGGTACGAATTAAAAAAAAAATTTCGACTCTTACTTTCAATAACTTTGAGATAATCCTTCATGAATTTACTTAAATCCAAAGTAACTTGAGAGAACATGTAGCCAACAGTCTCTAAAATAATTTCAGGATTTCTAAGCAAAGACTTTTGCGAAACGGGTAAAAGGAATTCGAAGCAAATTCCTTCTTCAGTTATTTGTTTTTGAACAACGCTGATGATTTCAATATAAAAAGACTAGGCTGTACAATAACAACAACAAAAGAACAAGCCATTAATTAGACATTCACAAAAACTCATTTAAATAACTGCTCTGAGAAATTTTAAACAACGAATCAGGTTGCAATAATAATTTACAAAAAGGAAAATATTTTGATTAACAAAAATATAATTAATAAATAATTAAATTATTATAAAAGAAAAAGATTTAAAATTTTTCATGCAACTGTTTTGATTATATATATATATATATATAATGCCCGTGGCGCAGGAGGTTGAGTCACCGCCTCTCATACGAGAGGACGTTGGTTCAAATCCTCCGCGTAGCAGTTGGGTTTTATCTACCTGGGGGCAAGAATTAAAACTTGACTGCGAACACGTTGGTGGCGCTGGTTTGGGATAGCCGGCCTTAAAGTTCGATTTCCTGTGGTCCCCCCGTGTTACCCCCTGCATAGGGGATAAAGCACGTTAATAGGTAGTTTTTTTTAGTTTTTTTATTTTTATATATACCATATATATATATATATATATATATATATATATATATATATATATATATATATATATATATATATATATATATATATATATATATATATATATATATATATATCATAAAAACCTTTTTCTTTGTGTGTAGAACATTTTTAACATAAATGTTAATTATAGAAGGCTTTATCTTGGGTGGAGGTGAGAGATTTGATTGTGATAAATATTGTAATACCCACCCGCCAAAGATCATTTTATGAGTTGGGCCTTCTTCATCTGTCAAAGCCTATAAACGGAAAGAAACTTAAGACTTAAGCACAAACACAACAGACTAAATGTTAAAGTTAAAAGTTAATATAACAATTTTCAAAATATTTATACAGATAATTGAGAAACCTTTTTGCTTATTTTTTTTTAAAGTTTTAAACCAGAGCATGATTTTTTTACCTCACATAACAAATCTCTATCTTTGGGGTTGTCTAAAATAAGTTTTATGTTATTGATGAGGCGCTTCAGAAGTTTTTTAGCACTTGGAACAACAGAGAGAGAAAAATATATTGAAAGTGCATCAACAAGAGAGTGTGATTCTTTTTCTTCAACTTGAAAACCAGATTTTGAAAGAAATGACCATATTTTGCAACCTACTTCAAAATGGTATGAATGGTATCGACCCAAACTTAATCTGCAAAGGGCAAAACAAAACAATTAATATAAGCCCCCCAAAAAATTTGCAACATAACAAATCAACTAGATCAGTCATAGTAGTTATATATATATATATATATATATATATATATATATATATATATATATATATATATATATATATATATATATATATATATATATATATATATATATATATATATATATATATATATATATATATATATATATATATATATATATATATATATCTTTCTTTCTTTCTTTCTTCACCTTCCTCTTTGCCCCAAGATTGGGGGTAAGGTGCTGTACAAGCATCGGAAAAGAAAAGCAGTAGGAGAACATGACAAACGTCGAAAGAAAGCCCAGCCTTACCGCCCCCTCTGTACCATTAATTAGTGAGAGCTCGTCACAGACAGAAAATCCACCCTAGAGCATCATGGGACCGCGACGGACCCTCACTATGGTAAATCGTCAATGTAAGGGTTCATCCCTGGCCCAGGTGGGCCACAACCATGCCCCCATACAAAACCCCGCCATTCTCTCCTATCATGCACCTTTATTCTCGCCTCTGCCAAACTCACATTTCTCTCCTTCAGACATTCGTTCACCGACTCAATCCACTTTCTCTTCGGGTCTCCCAGCCGGTCGGTTCCCAACACACTCTCCACTATACATCCGCTTAACCAACTGACTTTCATTCATCCTTTCCACATGACCAAACCATCTCAACATACTTTCATTTATTCTCTCATTTACCCCTTTCTTCACACCACACCACTCTCTAATACGTTCATTCCTCACTTTATTAATTCTTTTCACACCTAGCATGCCCCTAAGATTGTCCATCTGAACACATTGAACTTTAGATCTATACTTCTTATTCCAGACCATAGTCTCACTACCAACAATAACACAGGTAACAACATACCCTCATGTAAGACTCTAGCGCACTCAAGACTTAGTCCCTTTACATTCACCAACGATTTAATTGCACCAGCCACCTTCCTGCCATTCACAACTTTCCTACTACACTCTGCATCATTCGTTCCCTTCTCATCCAACACATACCCTTAATATTTAAACTCAGACACTTGCTCCAGCTGCTCACCATCTAACATAACTTCACACTGAGGACTGTCCTCACTCACAACCATAACCTTACTCTTATCTACGTTTACTTTCAAACCCCTCCTTTTACATACCCTGCCAAATCTCTCCACCAATCCTCTCAAACTCTCTTCAGACTCGTCACACAGAACCAAATCATCCGCATACAATAGGTAGGGCACCCTCCACTCCTCTCCATTATTCTAACACCATTTCCTGCCATCCCCACCTCGAATTCTTTCATAACCCCATCCATATACACATTGAATAACCAAGGAGACATAACACAACCCTGTCTCACTCCGCTATTAATCCTAAACCAATCACCATAGACACCATTTATTCTTACACACGCTTCACTATCGTCATACATACTTTTGATTCCATTCAGAAGCCTACCACCAACACCATATATCACTAATACCTGCCATAAAGCTTCCCTATTAACTCTATCATACGCCTGTTGTAAATCCATAAAACCTAAATATAATTTATTCTTCTTCTCCCTCATTTTCTCACTCATTTGTTTCAATGTAAAGATTTGATCCACACATCCTCTACCACTCCTAAACGCACCTTGTTCTTCACCAATCAGTCCCTCAGTCACTCGACGCACTCTTTCGACCAAAATACCAGCATATACCTTCCCTACAACACTCAATAAACTTATTCCCCTATAATTTCTACAGTTCCCCTTTTCTCCCTTACCCTTATACCGCTACTATTACCGTTTCCAACTCCTTTGAACTATACCTCCATAAACGCTTTATTACACAAATTCAACCAATCAATCACCATCTCGCCTCCGTTCATCATTTCACTAGTAATTTCATCTATACCTGCAGATTTACCATTCTTCAACTTTCTCACCCTACCCATTACCTCCTCCTTACTAATAACCCCATCCCCAAAATACCTATTCCTTCTTGCACCATCAAAACCACACACATTCACTAACACCTCATCATTACTGTTAATATTGTTCAGATTTTCGAAGTGTTCTTTCCACACTCCCCTCACATCCATCCATTTCATCAGTTACAAAAGCACCATCCCTATTCATTATTCTAAGCAGATTCCCCTTATTCTCATTCTTAACCTTTCGTGCTTCCTTCCAGAAGAGCTTCCTATTCCCTTTTATGTCCTCATTCATCCTCCTTCCAAACTGTTCATTTACCTCTTGTTTTCTCCTACGTATACACCTTTTAGTATTTCTTTTTTCCTCCTTATATAATTCCAAGCATCTTTCTTTTGAAACTTCATCATTTGCTTTTAGTACATTCAACCACGCTTCTTTTTTACCTTTAACCGCTTTCATCACCTCTTCATTCCACCATTCGCTGTTAACATTCTTACTTCCTACTTTAGCACATCCACACACTTCCTTTGCACTACTAACAATTGCTTCCTTCATTTGCCCCCATATTTGTTCAGTATCAACTTGTTCACATTCAACCGATTTACTAGCGAGCGCTCTTACATATTTATCCTTATTACCTTGTTCACTTAACTTCTCACTCTTAATTTTACCCACTTCCTTCCGTAACACCTTCCTCTCCATCCAAGCCCCCACTAACTTAATTTTACATAGAACAACATAATGATCCGATAATCCCATTCCTAAAAACCCTCACTGATTTAACATCCAACACATACTTCAACATCTCCTCTTCACCAACACAAAATCAATCATACTTTTCACTTCGATACCATCTCTACCTACACCAACTCTAGTATACTTATGAATACTCTTTGTGTTTAAAGAAAGTATTACTTACACACATACCTCTCTCTTCACAGAAATCAATCACCTTCCTACCATTCTCATTTTCTCCCCTCACCCCAAACACCTGTTATACCATCCCTTTTTGATCACCTATCCAACCATTCAGGTCCCCCAACACTATCAATCTGAAACTCCTACTCACCCCATCCAAAACATCATTCAAATTATCCCAAAAAATCGTACTCTCTTCAACGTTTCCCTCAGATGGACCATACGTCACAACCACACATACCTTGACCTTTTCAAACTTAAATTTAACCATTAGAATTCTAGGACTCACACACACAAAGTCTACCATAGCTTTGTACCACAGGTAGTCAATCATCAAAATTGCAACTCCTTCCCTCCCCCTCTCTTCCGCCACCAGCACGCACACATTTCATATCCCACCAAAGCAATATCTAAATCTCCTTTCACTTTTTTTTTTAGTTTACAGCGAGCAAATCAAATTTGCCCTTTCTAAATACATCCATCACCTCTCTCCTCTTCTCCTCAACATTTATTCCTATATATATATATATATATATATATATATATATATATATATATATATATATATATATATATATTTTTATTTTATATATACAGATATAAAGAATATATATATATATATATATATATATATATATATATATATATATATATATATATATATATATATATATATATATATATATATACACACACACACACACACACACACATATCCCTCAACACTAAAATTTTGAATTTGATTTCCTTGACTTTCCTTATTTTTGACGTATAAAATATCTATTAATCATTATTGCAGCCTATTTACTTAGTTCATACATTAAATTATTGAAAATTTACTTTAGAAATTGTTCATCATCATGGATGAATTTAAAAAAATATTTTTTTTAGTAATCAGCCTATACCTTTTTTATTTTTTCCAAAAGTAAACAGTTTTATTTATACAAAAAGAAAATAAATTAAAAGCTTACATTAATAGCCTAGGTGAATAACGTCCACTGTGATCACAAAAGTTCTAAATGGGGAGATTTAGGTTAACTTTTTCTTCTCAAGCATTTGAATTTTTGATTTTATAGCATCTTCTTCTCCTTTCAGTTTTAACATCTTTCAAGTTTATTGATCTGTATGGATAATTTTCTTTTTTCAACCTTTTTATTCTCTTCTTTTTCTTTCTGTTTTGACTCTGAGATGTTCTTCATATCTCCTATGGGCAGCTCTTACATTTGTCAACATTTTTGAGTGATAGAACCAAGAATACTTTCATGAGATCTTATAGCATTGTGCACTGTTCTTTGAGAAATCAGATTATGTTCTTTCAGATTCTCCACTAAAATTGCCTTATTTACAGAAAACCCTACTTCCACTGTCGTATTTCCATGCGAAAATATCAGTCCTAATTTAACAATCTGCCACAATTCCGCATAACATTGATTCCCAGGTACTATAGAAGAAAAAAACTCATCAAGTCTCTTAGAAGGACAATCACCATCCAAAAATATTTTGAATTTTAATTCAAGGGTAGAATGAGCTTCACTGCAAAGTAGAGTATTGTGCTTTTGCTTTCTCAGCAACAGAATCTGTGATTCGGTTATTGGTGTACAATGCCTCTAGCAATAAATCAAATCTTTGTTTCCTTTGTTCTGGCTGATGAAAAATTATACTAGGATTCAATGATGAGAGCCCTTGGACAGGCTTGTACTTCAGAGGACATCTTTCTAATATCTTTTCTGTCATTTTGATTTGCACAGTCTGGCATTCAAGTTTGTCATGTAAATCTAATGCAAAAAGCTTAGTTGTTGGTTGTAGCAGGCATTTTACTAGACTTAAGAAATCTTTCCATAATATTTAGTATGAGACATTGTAAATCTGTGAACAGGAATGAACCAAGGTTCAGTTTGACGTCCAACCACTGGTCGTTTAAGTTGTTTTTTTTGTTTGAAGTCATTTTATAAATAAATAATAAATACCTTCAACTGCACAAAAATCAAAAATCACTTCGTCAAACCTCAAAAAAAAAACACCTCAAAAAGTATAATTCCCTAAAAAGAAAAAGATATAAACAGATTAAGTCATAAGTCATACAGTCTAAAACACATCCAAATACCAATCACCTTCAATCGGAAGGATGAACTTGGAACAACCTCTACTAACAGAATAAAAAGAATAGTAGGTAATAGTGAACTAAAAATAGAAAGAAACAGGATAGAAGTAGATTTATGGAATGTCATTCCACGCCCATCCCTTTCATTCACTTATCAAATACATCTCTCATTCCACAATTATACAGTAAGGAAAAAAAATATATCAAAAATATGTAACTTGGTCCATGGATCATTCTTCATATGTTTTGAAATTTTAAAATTTCCCTGACTTTTTTGGAATTTCCTTGACTTTCAGCATATCTTAAAACGTTTACCTGACTTTCCCTGACCAATTTTTTTCCCTGACTTTCCAGAAAGTGTGAACCCTGATATATATACACTGTGGCAAGCGTCACTGCTCTCTAAGCTTCCTTCCTTTGGGTTTCCTCCTCTTTGCTCACTTTTGTCTAGTTTTCTCCAGATCTTCCATATCAGCATTTGTTGATGGAGCTACCTCTACTTCCTTTCCTGTTAATTGTGGTATTCCTCAAGATTCTGTTCTATCTCGAACTTTATTCTTACTTTCCATTAACCATCTTCTAAGCTGAATATCTATCTTTGTTCATTTTTATGCTGATGACTCAACTCTCCATTCTTTTATCCATTTCAAATCTGCTCCCTCTTTTGCTTCTTGAGATCAGCTTTCTGATTCAATTCTTGCCGATCTGGATGAGATTTCCTTGTGGGGTCACCTCAACCTTTTTTAAATTCAACTCTTTAAAAACTCAACTTCTTCACATCTCCCTCTCAAAAACACCTAACTTTCCTATCTTCTTCGACGGCTCTCCCCTCTCACCTGTGGACAACAAACATTCTTGGCCTGAAAATAAATAATAAACTATCTTGGAAACCTCACACCATAACGGTTGCTAGGGTGGCTTCAAAGAACCAGAGGGTTGTTCATGTTGCGGGAATTTTTTTTCTTTAAAACAGTTACTCCAACTATATAATAGTCTTATCCACCCTTGCATGGAGTACTGCTCCCACATTTGGGGGGGGGGGTTCTGGCTAAACCCTTCTATTGGATAGGGTTGAGACTAAGGCTAAACTGTCCCCTACTTCCTAACTCCCTTGACCCTCTATCTCTGCGAAGTGAAGTTGGTGCTCCATCTCTCTACAATAAGTATTAAAATGGCAAGTGCTAGAGGGAGTTGACTTCTCGCATTGAAACAAATGATTGAGAAAATGAGAGAAGAATAAATTGCATTTACGTTTTATAGATAGGATATGATATGATAGGATATGATAGGATTAATATGGAAGCTCTATAGCAGGTGTTAGTGAGATATGATGTCTGAATGGAATCAAAAGTATGTATGACAACAGTGAAGTGTGTATAAGAATAAATGTTGAAAGTGATTGGTTTAATATTAATAGAGGAGTGAGGCAGGGATGTGTTGTTTCCTTGGTTATTCAATTTGTATATGGATGGGGTTATGAAAGAATTTTAGAGGTGGGGGTGGCAGGGGAAGGTGTTAGAATAATGTAGAATGGAAGAGAGTGGAGGGTGCCCTACTTATTTCGTTTTGTGTCGCGAATCTGAAGAGAGTTTGAGAGGATTGGCAGAGGGGTTTGAAAGTAAACGTAGATAAGAGTAAGGTTATGATTGTGAGTGAGGACAGTCCTCAGTGTGAAGTTATGTAGGATGGTGAACAAGTGAAACAAGTGTCTGAGTTTGAATATTTAGGATATATGTTGGTTGAAAAGGGAACAGATGATACAGGGTGTAGTAGGAAAGTTGTGAATGGTAGGAATGTGGGTGGTGCAATTAAATCCTTGGTGGATGTAAAGAGACTAAATCTTGAGTGTGCTAGGGTCTTCATAAGGGTATTTTGTTACCTGTGTTAATGCATAGTAGTGAAACTATGGTCTGGAATATGAGGTATAGATCTAAAGTACAATGTGTTCAGATGGGCAATCTTAGAGGCGTGTTAGGTGTGAGAAGAATTGATAAAATGAGGAATGAACGCATTAGGGAGTTGTGTGGTGTGAAGAAAGGAATAAATGAAAGTACAATGAGATGGTTTGGTCATGTGGAAAGGATGGATGATAGTCGGTTGGTTAAGAAGATATATAGTGTCGAGTATACTGGGAATCAACAGGCTGGGAGACAGAAAAAAAGTGGATCAAGACAGTAAAGGAATGAATGAAGGAGAGGAATGTGAGTTTGGCAGAGGCGAGAAGAAAGGTGCATAATAGGAGTGAATGGTGGGGTTTGGTTGTGGCACAAGTGGGCCAAGGGATGAACCCTACCCTGACAAGATGCCATAATGAGGGCTCGTTGCAGTCCTGCGAAGCCCTAGGGTGTATTTTCTGACTGTGATGAGTTCTCACTTAAGGGTATAAAGGGGGTAGTAAGACTGGGCTCAATTTGCGACTTGCGTCATACTCTTAATATATATAGGTATATATATATATATATATATATATATATATATATATATATATATATATATATATATATATATATATATATATATATATATATATATATATATATATATATATATATATATATATATATATATATATATATATATATATATATATGGTGTATATATATATATATATATATATATATATAGTTAGAAGTATATATATATATATATATATATATATATATATATATATATATATATATATATATATACCGTAAAACGGGGCAATTCTGTCCAAAATCAGGGGTACTCAAAATGCTAAGGTTTATGGAGACTATTTTTTTTTTTTTTTTTTAATGTTATCCTTTGGGAGTAGAATTAGTATAATTGTATTGGTATATATAATATAGGATTAATGTTAGAAGGCGATAAGTAACGTGGACCGAATTCACGATTTTGGGGGGCGGGGCAATTCGGTCCACTTCAATTTTCACATCCCTAAGAATCCTCATTAAAGTGTTTTATTTAATAAACTATGATCAGTCAGTTTTCATTTTTAAACATAATGGTATTACAATATTATTTTAAGAAATTGGGTTCGAAAATGTAATAAAATGTTCGAGTTTGCGTTCGTTTTTGTCAAACCGCAAAATCGTAAAAAAGGCTCGCCAACGTAAGGAATTTCCTTAATTCTGTGGCATGCTATTCTTTTATTCTTGTATTATA
>JABUQX010112073.1:0-23963 GCA_015478945.1 Trachelipus rathkii | reverse complement strand
CAGCATAGCCACAAGGCTCTGTAATACATAATACAGAAAATAATAATAATAAAAGAATCAGGAGCTATCCAGGCTTTTGTATTTAATCATATTTTAACTTTAAACTCAACTCTATAACTGGCCTCTGATCTTTCATTTATTTTCTTAATACTAGTTAGACAATAGTTTGCAAAGAAAGTAAGAGCATATTTAAGCGTTATTTGATTTGGCCAAGACATTTCTTTCAGACGAGAAATTCTTCAACATCTTCCCATTGCATTTGCAATAAGTTTCTTCCAACGGAAGAACAACTTTTCTAGCGAAATGGGATTTTCTGTCCATCCGTAACGGTCTGCTCCTATTTCCGGTCTTATCCATTCATTGACCTGTTTATTCTTCAGTCTTGCTGACTACCGTGAATCGTTAAAAAAATTGTTTTTTTAATGTTTTAGTTTTCGAACCACTATTTCATCTCGAAATATTAATACTATTTACATAAAGAACGAGGTAAATATAATTATTAAAAATTACAAATTCGAGAAATTTTAATTTTACGTTTTTGTGACATGCCTCCATGAGAAGGTGAGTCATATTTTCAACACAATGTTTTGTTATATATTATTATATATTAATATATATATCAATTATATGATATAATATAAAATTAATATTATATATATAATATATATATATATATATAATATATACTTATACGCTTAGATATATATATATAACTATAACACTAAAAAGATCTGAACTTTTAATAGCCTTTATAGGTGTAGGTCTACTCGTAAATGTAAACAAACCCTCAAACGAAGCACATGTTCAATTGATTTTCATCGAAACAGATGAAATCAAGAACGGCCTTTCGATTTGGAAAGAAAAAACTTGCCAAATCGTAAAACGCCTTTGATATATTAGTTCTGACCGCGTGTTCGCCGTAAACCCTCGCGACTCTTCAGAGTTCGATCATTAACATTTGAATGATTATTAATAAAGATTTAAAAATTACATTAACACAAATTAGACTTTAAATTCATATTTATAGATTTTATCATACCAATTAATTTCAATTGTAAGTGACAATACTGCTTGAACTTTATGGTAATGTTCCTGGCTTTAGATTTTATGTAATAAAGCCTAGCTAATCTTTCACGTTTCTAGCTTTCGCGCGACCATGAGAAGGTGTAAAAATTTTGAAGACTGGAGATTCAGTATAGTGTTGTTACTGTTCATGTTCGATATTTACTAGGTTTAAAGCGTCTGGTATGCTACTATCTGAATCTCATTAGTCGAGTGTTTCATTATACGCATCGAACGTATATTCTAAATAAACGTATCATATTAATCTTGTCATTATTAATTCACTTCAAATCGTTATAATCGAAGACTCCTGAAGATGTCCGAGTGTTACGGACACGAAACCGGTCAGAACATAATAATAAATATGCCTCTTACTTTCTTTGCAAAATAATAATTTTCTAGACTAGTATTAAGAAATTAAAGTTAAATCAAAGGAAAATACTTCACAAAATTTATCAAGTAGTAAAACTACTATAATACTATAATTAATACATAATAATAATTAATAATATAAATAATTAAATAATAATCAGTTAAATACTATAATAATAAATATAATATAATAATAATAATATAATATAATAATGGTATTTAATGGCTAAATGAACATCATAAAATCACTACATCGATTTGATATACTATATATATAATATAATATTATATATATTATATATATATATATAATTATACTTAATATATATATTATATAATATATATATACTATATAATATATATATATATATCATATATATATATTATATATATAATACATATGCCATATTACATGGTTGACCTGTTGGCCATTTTAGTGAAACTTAGTGAAAGTGTCATCAGAAATATGTTGTAATTAAGGAAAATGGTAATGAAACCCACGGGAGACCCACCAAAAATGACTTACAAGTACGTAAAATCTGTTAAAATGAGACTTTCAAATATTTTTGGCATAGAATATGTTTTTAATTAGAAAAGATAATACCAACTCCACCTGTGTCAGTAAGATTGTTTATTCATGTTATAAATCATGAAAAAATTTGAAGACCCTCACAACTTTTTCATGCTTGTCCCTTTTTTTCTTACGATTTCCTTTATTTTCAGCTCATTTTCAACATTTCATGTAAGTTTCATGAAAAATCACGAAAATCTCCATAAACATTATAAAACTTATAAAAATGAAATTTTGCGTGCTTGTAAAAAATATTTTTGTAGGGTTCTGGTGGGTTTTCATTGCGATTTTCATTAATGACAACATACTTCTGACATTTTCAGTGCGTTTCATTGAAATCTGCGAAAGGCGTTAGGTTTAAAAAGGACACCCGCACAACAACACACACATAATATATAATAATACTATATATAGTATATCATATATATCATATATATATTTATATATCTATTTATAGTTATTATTTATTTACAATATAGATGGAAATAACATAGAGAATAGGAAGTTTATATATATATACAACTTTTCTTATCTTTACCTTATTAATTAAAAATATATAAAAATAAATCTTGGAGATCTCTACATAAAAGGTGTCTTTTCAAATTTAAAAATTTTACATTTTCAAAAGTTTGGAAAAAGTAATTACAAAATAAATAAATTAAGAAAGCTAACTGCCTTATATCTAAAACTCCAAAATCCACCGTCCTATAAAGCGTTCCTTCATGAACATAATAAACACTGAACTAGATACTTTGCTCTTAAATTAAAGTATGCGGCCATGCGTCGAATCACAGACCACCGCGCTTGAGTCCCTCTTCCACCCAAGACCTTTATCTGAGTGGGTCGCTGACAAAGCGAAACAAAAACTAATTCATATTCAAAGAAATTATCAATGGTCCCCCCTAAAAAATTCGACTCTCTCTGCTCTCTCTTCACACCTCTCTCTCTCTTTATATATTATAATATACATTATAATATATATAGTATATAGTATATTATAATATAATAATATATATATATATATATACTGATATATATATATATATATATAATATAGTATATTATCATTGTATATTATAATCATATATATACTAATAATAATTACTATATACTACATTAAATTATATATATCTTGGGAATAACTTTTATTCTTCGATTATCGAGTTTACATTATTCTTTTCATTTTATTATTTAAAGGCTAGCATAGTAATATTTCAATTGTCTGTACTCGGAAAGTAATAAATATTACCGCGATACGCAAAAATATCTTTTAATATTTTTTTTTTCATTTATTATTTATTTATATTTCTTTTCTACAAATTTAACTTAGGAACAGATAGATAAAAATAGAATGATGATTGAAATTCGTGGATAAAGATATTTAACAGACGAGACAGTAGACAGCATGTTGGCCGGGTTAAAAATTTTATTGCTTTCGAGTGCACAAAATATTTCATATTTTAATATTTTTGTTTAGACTTATCTAAACATGCTCTCCACATAACCTCAAAATACTTGCGCAATGTTGTACGTTTAGGCTAGTCGCTTTATTTCGAGAACTTGGAGAGATGTTTTCACTTGGTGAAGGAACTGACGTTTCTTCATCCAGAAATAATTTGAGTTTAAGAGGAATGTAAAATCTTGATGATGCCAAAGCTGGAAAAAAAGGACCAAGCTTTAATTAACATTTGAAATCATAATTTTCCTTCCCATTTTGAAATGATTGTACAGTAGCATTGTCGTGTTTGGAGAGCACTTTTTTCAATCTTACTTGACCAATTTTCTTCTTTAATCAGACTAAAAAAGCTGCATGATAATCTTCGTTAATAATTATGTCATTCCCAAGATTGTTCTTTACTGATACTTGTTGCATGTCAAAGGCTGATATTATCTATTTCCAGCCAAATTGCCTCCACATTTTTTGGTCTGGTTATAAAGATTGCCGTTTCTACCAAAGTGCGAAGTATTGAGTAAAAGTTTAGTCAGTTATCACAAAATGAGGAGAAATATTTGTTGAAGTTCATTCCGACATTGTCATATCATTAATAAAAGCGGACAATGAGAACATTTTTTTTCTATTCCTTTGTTTACAAACGAGGAGATCATCTCACACGTTAACTTGGAAATGTACTCAGATTTAGCTGAAATCGTTAAGGTTCTCTTGAAATTCTAAACTGCTCAGTTTTTTTACTTTGCTATCATTAAACAATTACGCAGGCTTGTTTATTTATAATCATCTGGAACATGCCAAAAAAATAAATTTTCAGAAGCTGCTCCTGCTTCGTCGTTTAAAAAAAAATCATTACATCCATTTTCGGAAATTGTTTTGAGAGATATTATACTACCTGTGCAAAAAGCAAATCTATTAATTTCAGGAAAATGTTTTCCATTTTATCGACATCTTCATTTTCACAAAATCTTAAGACTTTTCTAATTCAAAATAACTGCCCAAAGAAATGTGTTTCAGACTTGAATTAAATGCAAATTGAATATGAGAAGTAATGAAGATAAGTCCAAGTTCATAGAGAAAGTAAGTGAAAGAATGAGAATGTTTTAAGGTTATCTTAACAGACTCATCCATTAGCAGTAAACAACGCAATTGCTTTTCATGTTTGTTTCATATACTTGGTAACCCAAACACGTACAAAGGTAGACAAAAGCAGTTAGAAGAAACCCGTTTAGAAATTGAGATGTCATAATTCTTTTAGATGGAATAAATTAAGAATAATAAATAGATAAATAGAATACCAACATTAGGGAGTGAACAATCACACACAATAAACACCCGCAATAGATATATATAATACTATAATAATAATATAGCATACTATATAGTTATATATTATATAATATATATATAATATATATATATATAGTATTACTTATATATAATTTATACACTTGCTGCCAATCCATAAAACCCATAAGCACAATTTTACTATTACTCCTTGTCCTCCTTTCCCAATCACTTTGTTTCAATGTAAAAGATTTGATCCACACACATATCCTCTTAACCACTTCTAAAACGCACCTTGTTCTTTCTTCCCCAATCATTCCTTCAGTCCACACTTCGCATGCACTCTTTCCACCAAAATAGCAGCATATATCTTCGCCTACAACACTCAACTAACCACTAGTCCCTATAGTACCTAAAGACCTACCCTCTTACCCCTTAAAAGGTATACTCATAATTGCTCTCTCCGAATCCCGGGAACGTATACCCGTCCAGTACAACGCTTATCGTTACACAACTTCCAAATCAATCAATCACCATCTCTCATATTATATACTATATATATATATATATATAATATAAATTATATATAATATATACATATATATATATATATATATAACGACATACTTTATATTCCAACAATAATTGATTATTAGGAATAATATATAAGAAATGAATATAATAAGATAGGGAAAAAAGATTAAAAAAATGCATTGGCCAAGGTAAAAACGACAATCAGACTTTTTGCAATACTTTGCAAAATTTCAAGCACAACGTATCTGAACACGGTGTATTAGAATACTGCAAGCTACAGTATTCCAAAAATGTACTTAGGTACAAGTACTTGTACTTGAATAAATACTATATACTATCTATTATATATATATAATAGATATATATTATATATATCAATAAAAATATATACTTATATATAACTTATTATATATACTACTATACTATGATATACTATATATATATAAGCTTATAGATATTGCATCCTCGATAAATGCTATAATTATTTCTTAAGAAAAAATATCAATTTTTTGAGTTTTATTAATTTTTTGACTTTTTTCAACATAGAAGACCGCGACAAGATATATACTATATCTTATATATATAAAATATATAAATATATATATATAATATATATATTTATCATAAATATATTATATAAATATATATATAATATCATTAATATATATAATTATATAGTAGTATATATATATATGAATAACGGAACAAGAAACTAAAGGAATTCAATCATAGGTTTCCCATTCAACCATAAAAATTAAGAATTAAGCAATAATTTTAATAAAATTAATGCTAAATAATTAAATAAATATAAGAAGCCACATAGGTCTACCTAGACTGTCCTAAGTAACCAACAATAATGTTAATAAGATCATACATTAAAAAGCGCCGCACTTGCGCCCTCAACGAATCTCCTTACCAGTCAATCCTGATACCTTTAATAACATCAATAATTAATGAATCCAGAAGCCGCGCATGGGCCTATCTAGACGTCCCAGTCAACCCATAATAATCAATAATTATTGACATAATAATTAACGAAGCTGCATTAACCTCATAGATGTCCCGCCACACCCTAAACTATATAAGAATAAATACTTCAAGAAGCCCGCATGTCCTATTTAGCACTGTACCAGTCAACCACAAAAATTCACATAATTAAGAAGCCGCATTGGCCCGCTCCTAGAATGTCCCAGTAACCCGTAATTAAAATAAAAACAGCCAACTTAATCTATGGACATTATATACTTAACTTATTTACTTAAAAGGCATAACTCACCCCGATGTTTCATGATGAGGAAACTTGGCCCGAGATGAAATTTCGCGGAGGATTGGATTAGAACGGCACCTTAGCATGTCTCCTCCATAGAGAGTGCAGATGTCCCAATAGTTTCTTAATGCTCACTTTATAGTATGAGAAGATTCCGTAGCAGGAGAATGTCACTATATTGCACGAATACTAATCATTTTATCGTCAGATCGAAGGTAATCTTTGAAAGTGGGGAAGGAAACATTATATTAATTTTATAAATATATTTCTGAAGGGAGGGATGGTGCCCAAAGCTTAAACGGGACAGCATTACTCTGTGTCAATCCAAAATTTGTTCTATGGGATATTTCGGGCTGGTGACTGGAGTATGGTGTTAATTGGATATGTGGAGATGGTTCTTTGGTCAACTGAGTGTGAATGTGTTTAATAATGGGAGTCTCTGTGATGCTCGAGCTGATCTCTGTGTATATGCCAAGTACAAGTTGGTTTATCCGTTTTTTTGTTTTCGGAAGGGGGTTGTTGTAATGTTGTGATGTAGGGGGGGATGATCTATTGAAAGTGACTTGCTATAATATAATTCAAGATAATAGTTTGTTTATTAAGAGGGGAGTCTAATGTTTAAATGAACACAGTTGGATTGATATTGAATTACCTTCTATGGGTGTAGGTAAGTAGATGGTGATAGAAGGATTTTTTGAGGGGAGGACAGATTTCTATTTGATTGCGGTTTCCATAGTATGATAAGGATAGGTTAGCATATATTGTTGTGTTCTCAGATTGCTCTATTATAGTTGGGAGTTGGTTGGCCTTGTTGTTATTAGGTCGTCCATTGTTAGCTGTTGATTTTTGTGCACTGCGAGGGTGAGGTAAAGGCCTCTCGCTCTAATAAAGATTGAAATAGTGTGGATGATAGGATGTGTACTTTTATGACTAACTGAAAATGGATAGGAAGTTTGCAATTATTTTCTTCTCTTTGTTATTTATTTCTGTATTTAATATTTTATTAAAAGATGGTATGAACTATATCCGAAGACGCCTTGGGATTGGTCGTTTGTTATACTAGGCCGTCCGGGATTATAAAGGATTCGGCGGTTTGTATAGTGTGAAGGATATAGACTAGTGTGAGAATTGATTTAGTAGTGTAGTGGTGGAATGATTTTTATTAAAAACATCTGTGTATTGTGAGTATCTTTTGTAGTATAGCAAGAATTCTAAAATAAAGTACTCTAAATCTAGCAGTTACCTCAATAATTTTTAGATATTATAGAGAGCAATTAATTATTGGGTATATTGAAGCTGGTTATTGCTATGTTTGCTATAGGTTTTAGTATGGGATCTCTATGTCACGGTGTCTGGCCATCACTTTCTTTAGGAAATGTGTGGCATATCAGTGTCATTGATGTTAGCTAGCGCAAACATATGGTTGAATAATTTTTGAGTTAGGGTTTCTTGGCATATTTTGTCATGGACCCTCTGACTTGTAGTTTTGAGGTATATTTTCTTTATTGTGATAGTACTTCTAGGGATGAATGGGGAGGGGGGGGGGGGGTCTTTTAGGTTGTTCTTCAATCTTTTAAAAGTTGTTTAATTTGTGAATCTACAATTCTCTACCACTTCTAAATGCACTTGTTTCTTTGCCCAATCAGTCGCTCGAGACTCACTTTCAACCAAAATGACCAGCATTATCTTATAGAAGCCCGATACAAACAACGTCAACTCAAATACAACAAAATTAGTATTACAAGGGGCGGGGCATAAAGTTCCCATACAATAGATACATCACTAAGGTCTCCCAGCTCTATCCCCTTACATTTTACGATTTTCGAGTATTTTTGGTGCCCTCCCCATCCTTTCCATCATTCTCTTTCTTAGTTAGAAAGTTACAGTCCCTATTATTATTCTCTTGAGATTCCCATTCCTCATTCAGTATAGACCTTGTTCGCACTCTCTCTCAAGAGATTCGCGATTGCATTCCTCGCAAGTCCTCATTCATCCTTCATGGGCACCTATAATATCACAATCTAATATCGACAAATTAGAAACTAAACAAATTAGAAACTAAATGAAATAAAGCTCTCAGAATATTAAAGCATGACTGCTTCCCGTCATCTATTAACCGAGCACACGCCTCCCTACTAGAGCCGAGTTACAAACATTCTTCGATAATAGCTTCCTATTGTTAACTACACTCGTCCCTCTCAGAACACGTATACCTCTCCAATAGTTATCCTTGCATTTCAAACTTACAAGAAAACCCACGTGACTCTAGAAAAAAATCACAAGACAGCATTTATCTTATTCTACTCTTTTAATTATTACACACGCTTCACCCCCAATCATCCAGTCTCTTCCACAACGTGCTTTACCCCCCTCCCCCCCACATCACAAGCCTCCAAATACTATCATTCTTATTAGAACAATTCATAATCAAATTATACTCCAAATAAAAGATTTCCCAGATAACACCGACACAAGCATGTCCACTTCAAAAATTATTTCTTGCAGAACGAAACTTTTCACACTCGGTCAACCGAGTATTGCTGTTCGCGTCTTCGTGTCAGTTGTGCACTCTACTCCTTCAGGAATTTTTAATTAAACTTTAATACATCGGATGGCGCAACAAAGCACAGAAGCGACTTCGTATATATAATCATACATTTTAGGGTCCTGGATGAATGCAGTGATGTAGTTGGTCATTCACTGATCATCCCACGAAACAGAAATTGGTGACTGCATCACCGAGCTCAGAAATTTTCTATTTTATTGCACCTTACCGCGTCAAGAACGAGCCAGTTTCTACACTCACCTCACTCAGCAAAATTCATCCTAGTATTAACATTACATCACTCTCAACAACTTAAACCACACATCCTTAATGTATGACATTATTGGACACTTTGAATTAATATTGAATCTTCTTAATTATTACCCCTCACCTCCCTCACATTCTAATTTGAAGTATTTCACTTCGATGAGGAATGTATTGCGGGTAATCTCAAATTCGTGCGAAACATGAATGGAACCAAATTTTAGAGCCATTTAAGAAAGTGTGCCCCCATGTATTCTAGGAATACCTCTAAACCCTATCCAATTGCATGCCCTGCCTGGGCTGAGCACAATGCAACATCCATTTATCAGAAATTGAAACTGTTCAGATGAACTCTCAGGATTAAAAGGCTGAGCTTCCTTCACATTCAATATCTATTTCTAACAGAAATACAAAATAATTCTCCTCTTAATAAGCATCTTGGCATGAGTAGCTTGTTCAATTATTTATATTATCATTTCAAAATTATAAATCTCACCCTCTTGATATCAAACCTGTATCAAGCACCCCAGAATAGAAGATGAGAACATATCATATGCACCAATATTTTATGCTTGTCTAGTCATCTCACCTGCACATTAATGCAGATCCATACGAGAATATTCGCGTACAGACAAGTTTGACTCCTCGGCTATATAATGACCTGATCCCGTCTAAGCTCTGTTGCCGATACCGTCCCTTCGAAGCAAATTTCATCGATAAACACTACTGTCTGAGAATGTTTATCTAGTGTCATAATGTACTACATCAGACATCTATTACCAGTACTTTTCCCTGATCTTGTGTAACGAACATCAGACAACTATTGCTCTTCAAAGATTTTTGGGCATCTCGATACTCTATTGTATGTTTGGTGACACTATTATTCGAGGCAGCTGTCGTCTCGTTAGGAGGGGAGTGGGGGGGGGGTCGACGCGTAAACTGTGTATATTATAGTATCTAGTATACGCAATAACAGTTGACTATATTAATACTATTATAATATATTTTTATGGTATATCTAAGATAGTAGCTACTATAAAGTATTTTATAGCTACTATTTAATTATATATATATATATATATATATATATAATATAATATAATATTTATACTTGAATATTTTCTTTTGTTCAGTTCATTAATTTTACTACAAATCTTCTCAAAATAAGATTATATTTAGCCAAACTTTTCTTTAATAACTTCCTTTAATAAAGTGTTAAGTTTTGATCTCTTTAGTCATATTTTGTATATTAAAGTTCGAAAGTTCTTTGTATCAGCCTGGACAAACTTTGTAACCGTATGTTTTCATTGCAGTAATTTATTCTATTATATTTAATTTTTTTTTTTTTTTGTTTTTTTTTTTTTTATTAAAATATAGGTTAATTTTTTTTTTCTTTTTTCATTAAATAACAATAATATACTGAAATGTAGCCTATGTTAGCGGAGTTGTCAGCCATTTTGTTATGAGCTTGAGAGTTTGCAGTTGAGACTCATAGTTAAGTAATGGGATATATATATGACCAATATATTAGCCCTAATATTATATTTTTTCTTCTAATTTATATTAATTATATTTATAATTATAAGATATTATATATTTAAAGTAATTCTGAACTCGCTATGCTATACGTAGTACAGTCTCAATATGATATAAGTTGTATACTATGTATACTCGGTATATAGTGTTTTAATTACACTGAATCTTATTCCCTCTTATATCGGGTTAGGAGTACGGTTGCTTATTTGTATTTGTTCGGAACAAGTTGAATATTTGTGCGAGTTTGTATATGTGTGTGAAGAAGACGTAAATGAGAGATAACGAGAACATGAGGATGTTTTGTAATGGAAAGGAGGATATATTACAGTTTTGTAGTTAGTGGATGATGTGTAACGTATGTAGTGTGCTGGGAGTCGACGGTTGGAAGACCAAAGAAAAGTGGATGAGTCAGGTAAAGAATGGTAAAAGATATGAGGAGTGTCGGTTTGGCGAAAGGGAGAGAGAAGGTAGACTAATTGGAGTGAAATGGTCTAACGGGTTTTGTGAAGGGGGGGGGGTAATGGTTGTGCATATGTGGCCCAGAGGATGGCGCTACATTGATTATGATGCCTATTGAGGGTACCGTCGCTTGTTCGTGACTTAAGGTGGTAATTTTACTCTGCATATAGAAGTCCTCTATTAAAATAGGTAGTATTAAAGGTGGTAGGGACAGTAGGCTGGGCTTTCTTTTTTGACTTTGATGCATCATATTCTTCTACTTTTCTGTTCCTGGTTGTGATATGTACAACACATTCCCCGATTCTAAGGACATTGATAGCTATCTAGGTTACTAGAATAGTTATATAACTACTCATAATTTATATAGGATGACATATGTGACTTTTTATCTCTATATCTACTATATTATTATAATATTATTACTTTAATTTTTTAAAATTATTAATATATTTAATTATGGTTATAGTTTTTAGTAGTCACTATATTGGTATACATTATACTCTCTTTAGTAAGTGATATTATATATACATAATGTCATTATATATAGTCTGGTGGTGTTGTTGGGACCTTATGGCTGGGTTGTGAGTCACGAGAGATAAAGTGATTTTGATGTCGTGGTGAATGCGAATGCTGAAGGAGGAAATGTGTGTGAGTTTGCGAGGCTCTCGAGACGTGAATGAAAGTGCATAATCGAGTTGCTTAAAAAGGACCAATGGCGCTTCTTAAAGTCGTGATTATTATGGCAGTTAGGTTTTGTGTATGGGAGGCATGGTTGTAGCTTGCACCTGGCCAGTGGAGAAATGCCCCTTATTACGATTGACTATATTCTTAGCCTGAAGGTTCGTTGTGTAGGTTCTTGAGAGTCGTAGGGTGGATTTTGCGTCTGTGCGATGCCACTAATTAATGGTCACAAATACGGGGCCTGTAAAGTTAATCTTTTTTATTTTAGCGTTCTTAGCAAAACCATTATTAGTTACGTAATTCCAATGCTGTTCGGTGTATGTTAAGCACCCTTCAGCAATCTGTTGGAAACTATGGGAAAGAGGGGAAGATAAGAAAGAAAGAAACAATTCTTGAAAGAAAACAAACGAGAAATTACTCAACATAAGAAGGAAATTGATAACCAAAAAAATTGTTAAGTATAATTATTATAAAAATGGCTGAGAGTCGACCATCAAATAACTGCAAAATTAAACTAGGTTAGTATAAAATTCAAAGACTTACGTTAATTAAGATACATAATTTGAAAAAAAAAATGTCAAAAAGATAAGTGAAGAGCTTGGAAGAGCACACCATATAGTATTTTCAATTTAACAACATTTTTTGTTCATATTCTTTTAACTGCCTGACAAAGCCTTCATTTGGTTTTATGAAGCTTCTTTTTTGCTTAACAAATTCAAAAGCATTGTCGAAGGACATATTGTTATATTTCATTAAGTAAGCTATAACGATAGATGCGGACCTAGAAACTCCAGCGTTACAATGTACAAGTACACAACCACCAGACAAAATCGCAAACCGAATGAAATCGCAACACTCATCAAACATATCAATTAAAGGAAATTCTGGATTATCCAAGGCATTTTTTTTCAAGTAGGTGAACCATCCTTCAAAGAGATTTGGAATTCCTACTGACACATTTAAAATATGAGTAATTTTGCAAGATGTAAGAATATCTAAATCCTGTGAAACATCTTGGGATCCTAATATAAGTTTATCTAGTATACGATTAACATTTAAATCTGGTTTAACATCAACTACAAATCCAGGGCACAAAGACACACATTCCTTAATCTTTTCATTTTTAACTTCCATCCAACTATTCCCATCTACATTTGTAAAGCGGGTCTGACATGGTTTAAGTCTTTTAATTGTTAAATTCAATTGGTCGGTCAAACTCTGCATAATTTAATATTAAATTAATAATAGAGATGATAACCTAAGTTTTAAAACTTGAACTGAAATTTAAAATATTTATTCTGATATGGAGTCAACTAAGTTAGTTCTAAAGTTCTCTAAAAATGCTTAACAGGATATTTTACATTTAAAAGATAAAGTCCATGGGCGGGTGCAATAGGCATAGAAGGATCCCATTTTTCTGGATATGATAAATTATTTTTCAGGTTTTCCAGATCTGCTGTCCCTTCTCCGATAGCAATCAAATATGCAACAATACGTCTTATCTGGAATAATACTATATATATATATATATATACTATATTTATTATATAATATATATATTATATATATATAATATATAACATATATATATATATATATATAATATATATATAATTATATTATAATATTATTATATTTAATATAAAATATATTATTAATATATATATATATCAGGGCGATTTATAATAGGGTAGGCCGGGTAGGTAGCTCTACCCAATATTTTTGTTTTTAAAAAGACCTAATACCCTAAAATGGTAAAAGTATACTAATTATTAAAATTTTATTATGAAATAAAAAAGACTCTGATTTATAAATTTTTTTTAAAAAATCAACCCGGGGTTCATTAATAACAATTATATAAATTAAATTCATTTGGAAATTTCTTCCTACCCATGTTCCTTAGAATAAAAACTCAAATACGGGGCTGTACACAGGATACTTCATTTATTTTATGATAAAAAAATATAGAAAAAAGCAAGCATATACCTTGCTAATCGAGCGAAAAAATACGCAAAATTCGCGAGTACGAAACTTTCGTTCACAATACTGGCCATATATGAAAGAAAATTTTAAATATCTTCTTCTCTCTTCTACTCTCTCTATAATATTATATTTATAATATATATATAATATATATTATATATTATATAAATATTAATATTATATATATTTATTATATATAATTATATATATAATATTATATTTATATTATATAATATATATTAATATATATATATATAATTGGACATGCTAAATCAAAGAAAAAATAATATATATTATACTAATATATATTATAATATATATATATATATATATATTATATATATATATATATATATATTAATATACCTATAATTATATATATTATTAATATATAATATATAATTTATATATAATATATATGCGTGTGGTGTGTACGATAAAGTTTCTCCACTATGTCAAAACACCGGGATCCATTGACGTAACTTTGAGTATGAAATTTTTGCATTTTTTTGGTTGTGTTTTTATTAAATAATATTCTTTTATGCCTTACTTAATGAGAGAATAGTATAATTAAAATATATATTAGTGATATAATGAAAATTTGACGATGACGATTATAGCAAAATAGCTTTAAGCTATCTAGCCTCAACAAATTTAATTTAAAAATTCATAAAGGCTAATTTTATTAATTTCACAAATTGTTTTGTCTAGCAAACTAATGGTCAATCCATTTTTTCCGTAACGTGATGGCCGCTCGATAATTTTTGAAAACTTTTATATTTGCATGGCGTTAATGTTATCCCTGGAAGTTCAAACGAGCCATTCGTTTTGTAGATTTTACTCTGGTTGTAAAGGGTGAGCTCAATTAATGTTTGACCAGGTGAGCAATTATCCTTAACAGAGTAAATTTTAGTCATATCTCCATATGTAATTCTTAATTCACAGAATTTCATAGAAGTGATTGTTTAGATACTTTAAAGGTACAATTTGGCCTTGTATGTTTCTTTGGCAAATATAAAGATCTCACATAAAATGAATCGAAATATTGTTAAAAATCGAAGAAATTTCCCTTTTCGTGGGATTATTATAAGAAGAAATAATTTAACGCTATGAAATTTGGTGTGATGATACATACTGAAGTATGGTTTTAACCTAATTCTTATTTGAAGTTTGTACGTGTAATTATTTTTAAAAAATTTACAGGGTCAAAAATCAATTTTCGGAAAATCGGTAACTTTGAACCTTAATATACTCTGATGGGGTAAGTGCTAAAAATCTGAAAATTTCCACATTATACTACTACCATAGATTTTCCTTCACCTGCAATATTGACTTTATTTGCTTGGTTTAAGAAATACAGGCCTTCAAAAATGCCAAAAAAAATTTCTTGTTAATTGTGTTATGAATACCTATCTCTTATGATTATTATGTTCAGACATACTTAGACAATGAAATAGTGTGGGCATCAAGGAGAATTGAAAACAATGTTAAAAAAATTTGATTTTAAGGTTAATATACATAAGAATGTACCAATATATCTTATACTGTAAATGACAAAATTAACTAAATAACTTGAAAAAAAATTAATCGTATATAATATAAATATAATTATATAATATATATATATACTTACTATTATATATAATAAAATATAATTATACATACTTATATATATATATATTACCGTAGTCGTTACATAGTATAAAATTATAAAGGTATATATTAAGTGCTACAAAGATTTCTGGTACACAGATATAAGAATCTGTACAAAGCAAGTCCTGATTGCGAAATAAACGTTTATTCCTTTTATTTGATTATCATGTCACCGAGGTATTCTGTCACCAACGTGCCTGGGGAAGAGCCAGTATAGAGATACGGAGGCCTCTTGACCCTCTTTATTGGTCATCATATTTAATTATTTAAAAAGACAATTTATTTTGAACTCGAAGTGAATTATCTAATATGTGTGTTCAGTGTATAAAATAGTCATTGACATTAATTAATAAGAAATAATTAAAAAAGCATGTTCCTTCCAACTATTTTTATTATTGGATATATCAATGTGATTTTCTTGTATTAGTCTAAATTATCTTAAGAGATTAAAGCTTGTTTTTTTTTTTTTTTTTTTTTTATTGCTTGTTTTTGTTTTTTTTTTTTTTTTTTTTTTTTTTTTTTTCTTTTTTTTTTTTTTGTTTTTAAATATTTATTGGTTATTATATACAATATTTATATTATTAATATATTGATATATTATTATAGTATTAGTTTTATATATTTTTATTATTTTTGAAAAGGTTATATATATTCATTAATGATTATAACATAAAAAAACCTTTAAATGCGAAAAAATAATAATTTGCTATATTACCGTTTTATATTATATATATTAATTTTTTAATATAATATAAATATAATTATTAGTAAAATATATCTATAATATTATTTATATATATTTATATATTATATTAATATAATATTATAATATATATTAAAATATAAACGTTATATACTCACACTTTTATATATATGATATTTTACAAGCGTGATTTTTTATGTTAATTTACAGTAATAATAATGTATTTTATATATAGTAGATATATTAAGCTATGAATTATATAATTTTAAATATTTAATATAAATTTATATTTAATAATATAAAGATATCTTATAAAGTAAATGATTTTAGATGTATTATAAAAGCTTGATCTCTATAATATAATTGCACCTATTAAAGATCCTTTGACTATAGCAAATAATAAAAATTTTTGAAAATAGTTATAACTGAGCTTTAATATTTCTTTATAAATTATGTCTATAATGACATTATTACATGAAACAATTAAAATTTCATGTTCAAAATAAAATTGCTTTTTAAATACCTTAAATATGATTACCATTAAAGTATCAATTTTCTATGACGAGAGAGTGTCAAATGTTTGGTCTCCGAATCTCTTTTCATAACTGAGCTCCCTCCCCATGCACCCGTTGTCTACAGAATCACATCGGTACCTTGATAATACAAAAAAAGACTTCAACCTTTATTCCATTCGAGATTTGAATTGTACTAGATTTCTTATTGCTGTACCAGAAATCTGGGTAGCATTACATATATCCTTTATATAAATTTTATACTATGTACCGACTACGATATACATTTATTATATATTATATAATTTATATTATATATAATATATAGAAACATATATATATTATTATAATATAATATATTTATATTATATATATAATTATATATAAAATGGATAAACTTATGATGTTATTTAGTAATTGTCATTTATATTATAATAAACTGTAATTCTGTATGTAAAATTACCTAAAATAAAATTTTTTTTTACATTGTTTTATTCTCGGGAAAGAGCGATAATCGTTTGATAATTTTAACACTATAATAACATAAAAATAGTATCATACACACTTAAAAAAAAATTTTTTTGCATGAAGGAATGTAATTTCTTAATACACATACAAGCATATTGCAGGTGAAGGAAATCTTATGAATAGTAATATAATGTTGACATTTTGAAGATTTTAGCACAAAACGTATCATTCATGCTAGGTTCTAAAATTACCGATTTAAATTGATTTTTGCACACCCCGTAAATTTTTTTAAAAATATTCAACCAACTCAAATAGATTAGGTGTACCATAACATTCAGTAGTTAGTCACACAAATTTCATAAGCGTAAATTATTCTTCTGTTAATAATAACACACAGAAAATGGATATTTCTTCGCTTATTATCACAATTTTCGATTCATTTTCATGGTGAATATATTTTGCCAAAAAAAAACATAAAATGCCAAATTACCAACATCCCCAACAAATCACTCTCTATGTAACTTTGGTATAGAGATAACCAATATAATAATATGACCTTAAAAGTTACTCTAAAAGTATTAAATTTGCTCACCTGGTCAACATTTGCTTCACCCTTTACAACCAGAAGATAAATCTACAAAACGAAATGGTGTTTTGAACTTACAGAGATAAATTAAACTCCATCAAATATAAAACGGTTTTCAAAACACCTTACGCGCGCACAAATCTCTCCATTATTTGGTACGCAAAAATGGATAGACCCTTTAAGTGAAATTTATTTTTTTATTCGTTTAAAAACAATTTCTAAAACGCGATAAAATCATATCTTTTGGAAATAGATGAGTGAAGGTTAATGATTTAGCCTAAATATTCATTGGAAAAAGAACATTGGTTTCTCTCTGTGAACAACGAAGTACCCTATACCGATGCAGACTTTAATTATTTTATTCAAAAATAAAAGACCAGTGAAATTAAATCTTTCATTACCAAGTTAATTAAGTACGTATTTCCAGATCATTAATACTTTTCGGCTATTATTAATATTTCTATTATTATATTATAATAGTTATTTTTATCATTATTATGAATTTTATTATTATATTTTATTATTATTATATATGATAATAACTAATAATAATAATAATAAATTAATAATACTAATAATAATAATGAGTATAAATATCAATAATAATAATTATTATATTTATTATTATCATTATTATTTTATTATTAGTATTATATATTATTATTTTATTATTATATTATTATTATAATTAATAGTAATATATTATATAATTATATAGTTATATATCTATATATTAATATATAGATAATATATACTATATTAATTATAATTATAGTTAAATATATATTAATATTAAAATAGATGTTATATTCTAAGCATATTTCAACCGCTTGTAGAAATATATTCAAAGGGTTACCCAAGAAAAAATATAAATAGAGAGTAAAAAATAAAAAGAAAGAAAATACAAAGTTAATAACGATTAACTAAAAAAACAGGCGTAGGCAGGGGGGTGCAAGGGGGGCACTTGCCCCCCCACCTAAATCTTGGCGACGAAGCGCAAATAAAAAATTCATGACACCATAGGTTTCAGACGATGTTTTTAAGGGTTTAGTAGTAAGAAAAACTGAAAAAAAATACAATCGATTATAGATTAATGAAGTAGTAATTTACTAATTAATAACGTTATTATTTTTATTTTTTTCTAAAGTTTTAATTGTGTTTTTCGTGTTTCATATTGGCTTAAAGTAAACTAGCTTTGTGCTTTTATACTGCTGGTTCTTCTGACATTATTCTCCGCTAAAACACCTTTCAGTATGTCGATAGCATTTGGCGGTGCCAAATGTTAAAAATCAAATCAAGGCAAGGCGTAATATATATGGGGGAAGAAACTGACGGTCCAGACTGACTTTCCGTTAAATTGGCAACCTAATCCTGTTAAATTAGGCAACCTAAATCCGCTACATTATTGATCGCTTGTTTTTGCGTACTTTTTTTACTAATTTTTAGGGCCATTTTTTTTACTTAATTTTGGCTACTTTTTTTTAACGGTTTTGTCAGTAAAGTAACGGAAGCCAGATAAACTGACGGAAAAGGTAATGGAAGGCCAGATTTTAGTCGTTTAAATCGGGCAACCCTTTATCCGTTTAAAATTTAGCACTTTTTTTAGCAATTTTTTTGCACTTTTTAGCATTTGAGCTACTTTTCTAGCCCTGTTTTAACGTTTTGCCCCATTAATTTCAGCGTCAAAATTCCCCCAACTCCGGAGGATTTTGGGATTTTCCACTTGGTCAGCCCTGCATCAAGCCGTCGAAGGCAAAAGACTTTGAAATCACTAGCGAAAGGTTTTGGAAAATTCCCAGTCAACTTAGTCGGGCAGACTGACTTGGAAATTTCCATCATTGTCATTAGTTTTTTTGAACGTTTAATTACGTCAAAACCTAGGCGTTTTATAGGGTCGGATAATAAGAGCCGTAATTTAAGCCGCCTGGAAGACCGACTCCGAGGTTTCTGAGCCTGAGCTCAAGGATATTAGCCCCAAAAGTGGGGACTTGAGGGCCCTCAAAGGGGCTTTTGTTCCGTAGAAGGGTTTAAATAATCCGCAGAAGACTGACAAACTGGAGATAAAGGATAAGCGGAGTCGAGTGGAGACGAAGGATGGGAGTTCGATTCGGTTTCAGAGCCCAGAGACCCCAATGGAGCAAATTTTCAGCCATCAGAAAAAAAGGAAAGAAGAAAAATTGCAAAGAATGTAAAATAGTGGAAGAAGAGAAAGGAAAAGAAAAAGAGAAAAGAAGAAGAAGAAGAATATGGAGGAAGGAAAGGAGGAAGGAAGAAGAATAGGAAGGAGGTGAGGAGGGGGCTGAGAAGGATTCAGAGTTGATTAGGGGCCCGGTGTGGAGCGTGCCGGGTGCCCTAGTTAGTAAACACTTCATTTAATAATAGCAAGATCAGTTTACTGTTTTACCATAACTGCTTCTGTTCTAACATATACATATTATTGTCAATTATATTACATCGTGCAAATATAAACGCATTTTTCTAAATGTTGGAGACTAACAGTGATATTTTCGAATTCTCATTTTCTTTTATAAACCTTTTAACTAATATAATTTTTTTCTTTTTTTTTTTCCCTAAGTTGAAACATATATGGAACGGTTACTAAACTTTTTTTTTATAATTTTTTATTTTGAATTTATACTTTGTGTTAATACTTTTTTTATATAAGTTTTATTTACATTTATTACTTTGTGTTTAATTTTTTTTTAATTTTATTTTTTTTCATTTTATTTTTATTTTTTAGTTTAAATTTATTTTTCTAACTTTATTTTTTATAAAGTTTGTATTTTGCATTGTATACTTTGTGTTTAATTTTTTTTTTTTAATTTCTAACTTTATTTTTGTAATTTTTTTAGATTTATACTTTGTGTTTTTAATTTTTTTATATGAAGTTTATTTTTTATTTTTATTTCTTTAAAACTTTTTGTTTTGCTTAAAATTTCTTTTTAACTTTTTCATCATTATATAACGTAAAATATTTACGTTTTTACATACCCATTAAATCAGTAAAAAATCAGTAAATCAAACCACCCACCCAGCCTTCACCATTCTGTGACCTATATGATCTATTGATCTATTTGTTTCAAGTCACATTTTCGAGTATGATTTTGGATAGGCATAACATAAAATCAAGTTCTTTATCAGCGTATCAAGCAATATATGCTAACGTAACAAAGTTTTCACAACTAACTAAAGCAAAATCATAGCATTCATACTTGAACTAAAAAATATTAATGTACAAACGAACAAGCCAAAAAAGCACCTAAACACGATAAATCTGATAACATTAACAACATTTCCGCCACCTTACAACACGTTAAAACAGTAACTAAAACATAGCTTTGCACAAGGGTTACCTCTTAACGCATCTTGCTGGCATATCGTTAATGATATACAATGTTAATTTCCACATTAATATTGGTAATAATTAACAAAGATAAATTCATATACCTAAACCTCAAATTGTTTAATGAACTAAGAATAAATGACACACACCCACACACACCACACACACCACACACACACACACACACACCACACACACACACCACACACACACACACACACACAACACACACTACGACACACACACACACACACACACACACACACAACTTTCACTAATCACTTTTTCTTCATGAAAATTGTTTTTGTAATGTTAATGAGTAAAACACAATAATTTTATTATACCATTTTAATTATTCAGAATATTTGTACATGGAAAAAAACATTAAACATTTTACATTAGACATAGATAAATTATTTTATATATTAAATGGAAAATTAATGTACCCTTATAACCATATAATGCAGAGTGCGAACATTGAATTTTTAAATAAAGGAATCGGCTTATCGTGCTATGTGTGCTGGGACCATTTAGTACCATTCAACTAAATACTAACACCTCCATATTTCCCAGGCTGAAAAGTTATATTAGGCACACTGTAACACAAACCCTCCTCTGTTACTCCCGTGCAAATTAGCATGAAAGGATTCTGTGACTCGGTCTATCTCGTGCCACTTTTTTATGGAGTAGCGTCATTTCGTCTTCGTACATCATCTTTTATCAACATTATCCAAATTGTATTCATTACATTGCTTCCACTGTAACATCTTGGTTTTTGATAATCATGGTTACCAATGGACTCTCGTGAAGGCTAATACTATTTTCAGAATAGCAACGATCATTACGTTACTTTAAACCAATTTCTTCACAAGATAATAGTATCCTATGTATCTTATATTGACATTGTAAGACCTTTGGCTTTTTACAATATATTTATATTTCCCATATTTGCAGGTTCTTATTCTAACATGCATAAGGACTTAGGTCCAGTACAACAAAGGAATCGGGCCGTAATGCCTCAGAACCATAATCTGCTATTTTCATCTGTTAGTTCACCTAAAAAGTTTCCTGTTTTCAATAACTTCATCGTTTTTTCTCCAGCGAACAAAAATACCAAAGGAGTCTGTATCGCCAGACAATGCCCTTTGTTGACTTTGTAAGGAAAAAGCTCGTATAATTTATATACGATGCATATGCAGTCGTTTTAAACCGAAGCCGATTAGGAATTATTTGTAGCAGTTGGACGTGCGTACTCGGCTAGTTGGCATTTTAGACCAAAAACTGTTACAACATATTTACAGCCTATTGGAAATAACGCTAGTGCACTTCATTATCCACATTGACCTTGATTAGTTCCCATGTACTTGTTTATCAGTAGTAATACTACATCTCCTCTTGTAGGCGTATTAATTTTGTGCAAATTTTCCCCAAAGATTTAATTGATGACATAAATTTTGCAATGAAAACGCATCCCAGGTTTTTCTTTTGATATTGTTTAATATCAGTTCGACACCTCCTTTTCTCTGAAAAGACGGACAAGAACTCTTTAAGTTTTTCCTCGAAATCAGGATCGTCTTCGTGAATATTTTATTTGGTGGTCCTGAAGCCTCTGTCTTTATTTTTATTAAGAAGTGGTTCACTTATCCTTCAAATAAAAACTCCTTCTCTTTAAACGACCAAACTTTAAATATTTTAATTATTTCGTACCCCATCTCTAATGCTAACTGAATTTCAGGTGTTGTGTATACACCTTCAATAGCACTTTCATTCTTATCATGATTGCATTTAGCACAATTTTCTTCAACACATTTTACACAGAGTGGAAATATTAATTTATTTTTGGCTCGTTTAGCAAGGACGGGGATGTTTAAGTCTTGAGGAGGAAGAATCTTAACGTAAGCTGCACCAAAATATTTATCATTGAGCCCGTTCATAAATTTTTCAATGTCTGGTACTTTATGACCTATTTCTTTTTTCCTGGGGGACCACAAGGTTAATTTATTCGTTTTTGAACAAAAAGGATAAAAAAAGAGTTTTATATTCCAAATATATGATATATTTATCTTTAGTTGGTGGATAGTAATGGAATATACGTACTCCAAAAAATGAATTGTCTATTATGAGTCTGTTGTTAACAAACATCATTGCTAAGACGTTGAATATAATCGCTAATGCTTATGTCTTCATCGGTATGATTCAGGATCTTTGAAATTTTAAGTTGCGGTCTTTATGGCCACCGTTCATCACCATTCCCAGCAACGTACTAGCCATTTAACGATCGTTTAAATATTCCCTGTCTTTCTTGTTGCATTTGCAGATTGAAACGGTCCAACAAGCCTGATACTGTTTATGTTAGCATTTTTTCCTTTATTGCAGTCTTTATTGTCCATGCCATGCACAACCATGATTTTCTATGGGATTATTTCAATGGGCACTAAAATTTACATAACCAAACCATTCACTACAGAGAAGTTAAAGGATGAAATTAAATTCATGGTGCGCTAAAGCGTTGCACTTATGTTCATATATCCGTTCAATTTCTCTATATATATATGCTCAATATAGGTGAAAAGGTTTAGGGAGTTCTCTCGACCTAGAAATAGTGGATATTTTTCATCAGGCATTTAAAACAGTTTAAATATATAAGTAGATAAAAGCATAAAAAGATGCAATGTAAGTGTGTGATT
>JABUQX010112072.1:10000-27339 GCA_015478945.1 Trachelipus rathkii | reverse complement strand
CGCTAGTTGATTTTTCTTTTTAAAAAAATATTTAAATTTGTAAAATGCCAATAAAATTTGTAACTTTTGCTGGATCTCTACCCCTGTCAGCGTTAACAGGGTACGGAGAAGTTAATGTTTACTGTTTGCCAGGCTTGCGAGAGATATAAAGTTTGGCAGCCACTTCAAAGTTAGTTCGCCTTGATGTTCGTGACCCAATCGTTTGGTGGTGAATGGCGATATTAAATCTAAAAAACCCGTTACCAACGAAAACGAGAGAGCGACCAGCAAAGTGAGAGAGAGATCAAAGGAGGATGAAGGAGAAAGGGGGTTAGAGAGAAGAGTCCGTGATATTATATCATCGCGAGGAAAAGGATGGTTGTGATGTTGACGAAGGACGAGTGGAGATTTTAGAAGAAAAAGTATGATAGACTGATGTGCGTAAGAGAAATGGACGATGCGCTGGGGTAAAAGAGACCATAGCGGATCGAGTGTCTAGCCGAAGAGAGCAGAGGCGAGAGAGGAGGTCGGTGAGATATATAATATTTTATCTCGATCGCTAGGTGTTATCGAGGGAGCACGAGGAGAGGCGAGGGAGCACCACGCGTATGGGAGGCATATGAATCAGCTAGAGTGTGGCTTGAAAAGGAAAGATCGCCCTAAAAGACAGAGAGAGGAGGTATGCGCCTGGTAAACGAATGAGGGCCGAAGAACCCATAAAGGGAGCGGTAGCGGGAGGGAGAACGCGTGCCGCATACAGCGGGCTGGATGGAGGATTCGGGTTGGAACAGACTGAGACCAGGGATATGGGTGGAGGGCATGGAGGAGAGACAGGGGTGGGTCATATACTAAACATGCAAAATAAACACTTACGTAGACAGGACCCGACGGGTTGCGAGCGAGCGCGGAAAGGATAGCGGTAGGCTGAGAGTGGTTACCCCGATGATGACCAGTGTAGGTGGGAGAGTACTTTTCAGAGTTATATAATCAGGAGGAAGGAGAAGAGAACCTTCGGAACGCAGAGAGGAAGCAGCCTCCCAATAACGGGATGAGTGCGATACAATGGAAAGAGTTGGAGATGCAAGGGGAATATGAAAAATGGAAGAGTCCAGGATGTGATGGCCTGCCTGTGGAGACAATGCGATGTGAGGAGGTCATGCGAGGGATGTTGAAGATGTTTAATGATTCTGAAGAGTGGAGAGGTACCTTGCGGGAGAGAGAGAGCTATGCCACGTGTTCAAAAAGGGAGAAGATAGGGGCGACTGTTCCAATTTTAGGGGCATATCGTTGCTGCAGCATGCCATGGAAGTTATAGGAAAGGATATTGGAGAAAAGGCTCAGGACGGGAGTCAAAAACAAGGCGAATGAAGCATCAGTAATGGATCAGGGCCGAGACGAGGAACTTACCGCGGACTGATATTTTTCTCTGAGATTGATGATAGAGAAAGACAGCCTGGGAAGGATGAGGATTAAAGGAAATGATATTATGTTTTGGTGATTTAGAGAAAGCATTTGACAGTTGTAAGTAGGGTAAAACTTTGGGAGAAACTCGAGGATCGTTACTATCAGATAGACCCCAAGTGGATTAGAGTGAAAGGGGACTTTACAGCAGTAAGTGAAGAGTGCCGTTAGGACAGCGATCGGCATATGAAAAGTGTGTTTGGATTAAGACAGGTGTTAGACAGGGAGGAATGTTGTCCCCATTGTTGTTCATCCTGTATATGGAGCAAGTGTAGCGAGAGATTGGGGTGGAGAGGAGGAGATTGTTTGTAATTGGCTATATGCGGACGAATTGCTCCTAGTTGCAAGAAGGCAAAGAGACGTTACAGAGAGTACTGGAATTAGATGGGCGGAGGTGCTGCGACGGAGCGGAATTGAGAATGAACAGAGAAAGACTGAAGTGGATGAAGAAGCTAGGGAAGGGAGAACTTAAACAATAGAGATCCTGGGGATAGAATAAAAGATGGCGAGGAACTTAAGTATTGGAGTTACGGTAAACAGTCAGTGGAATGATGGGGGTGAAATAGATGAAAGAATAATGAACTACTTCAGAACGGTAGTTTGGTCATGCTGCGTATATCCCTTGCTGAGAAACCGACATGTACGAGACAGGTAAAACACTGTATTTCAGACCACGATTCTGAGACGGTACTTTTTTTTGGGTCGGAGTCGTGGACACTTTCAACCAATAGAACAAGGAGTAAGATTGTGGTGGCGGAGATGAGGGTGTTGAGGTTGATATGCTGGGGGTGACCAGAAGGAGAGAGAAGAAGGAATACTGAGATAAGAGAGGAGTTGGGGGTCGAGGCGGTGGAGGATTCTGATCGAGAGACAACAACTGAGATGGTATGGAACATCAGAAGGATGGATGAAGATAGATATCCGGCTAGATTTTATGCATGGCAGCCTGCAGATAGAAGACCGGCGGGACGACCAGGAAAAGATGAATGGATGAGTGGCGCGCTGTGGCAAAGAGGGGATGGACGCTGGATCAGGTGGTGGAACATCGACTGTACGAAGAGAGGGTCCTGTGGAGAAGCATCGCAAACGACAGGGGAACGACAACGCCCGAGTGTGGACGGGTAGAGTGCGTCGTGGTTCCTGTTGGGTGATGATTATTCACCAACAAGGACACAATCTCGCTCTTACTTTTATCGCATCGTGGCCGTGGTCGTCAAAAATCTTACGCGACATCTGCTAGGGCCCAGTTCAATCCCAGCAGTGCATCTGTTGCTTAAGGGTATTTTTGATATACCTATCACACTGCGTTGAATTTGTAGCAGGTTGTTATACAGACAGTATTTCCCCAGTTATAAAGTTATTTCACTCTGCGCCGGTGCCCTGTTGGTCGCTAAGCCGGTGTGGATCAGGTAGAGTGCGTCGTGGTTCCTGTTGGTGATGCATATATTCACCACAGGAGACAATTCTCGCGCCTTTACCTTTTTAGTGCTATACGTGGCGTGGTTCGTCAAACACTTACGCTGACATCTGCTAGGGCCCAGGTGCACATCCAGCAATGGAAGATTACTGTAAGCGGTTATTTTTGATACCTATCATTACTGCGTTTGAAATTTGTAGCAGCTGATTATATCATACAGTATATCCCCCGTTATAAAGTTATTTCACTCTGCGCGGTGCTCTGTTTGTCGCTACGCCCGAGTGTGGACGCACTCTTCCCGTCGTGGTTCCTGTTTGGTGGACGATATATCAACCACAGGAACATATTCTCGCGCTTACGTTTTATGTCCTTCGTGGCGTGGTCGTCAAACACTTACGTGGACATCTGCTAGGGCCCACGTTCACATCCCAGCAGTGTGAAAATTACTAAGGGTTATTTTTGAATACCCTATCACACTGCGTTTGCAATTTAGCAATTGGTTATATATATATATATATATATATGTATATAATATATATATATAATATATATATAGTATATATATAATATATTTTATATATATATATATATAATATATATATATATATATATATATATATATATAAAGGCAAAGTTATATGCGGCGTCCGAACGAAAGTTGTAAACTTTTTTACAGAAGAAAGACTTGGATTAGTTGCTGTTAATTTCAAATGTTGTCCTCTGATCTTCAATGACGTTAATGAGACAGGTGAGGTTTAAATCCTGCAATCACCTGGGATGTCATATGAAAATATGAAATGTGGATAATGTAATATTAAGTGTAATTTAATAATATTAATAGGAGTAATAACTGTAGCTACACTATTGATTTAAATAAAGGAAATAAACATTAATTTATATCATCATTAATAAATGCGTCTTTACCTCCATTTTCAGGTGAAATTTCTACTTCAACGGAATTACAAATTTCTGGTTTTTCTTTCATTTCAAATGAATCTATTCTTTTAACATCAACTGAATCTCCACCTACAGTATCAACTAAGTATGAACAATCAGATTATAGTTCAAATCTTTCAGCACCAACTGAGTCTCCACCTACAGTAGCAGCAACTGAGTATGAACCTTCAGACTATGGTTCAATTCTTTCAACATCAACTGAGTATCCACCTACAGTAGTAGCAACTGAGTATGAACCTTCAAACTATGGTTCAAATCTTTCAACATCAACTGAGTCTCCACCTTTAGTATCAGGTGATGATGAACCTTCAGACCATAGTTCAAATATATCTGGCAACATATCCACTGCTGTAAAGCCTGGCAACTCATCACAAAGGGAAATAATTTTCCCTGATACAATTAAATCTAACAGAAAATATTTGCATGGAATTGATAATTGGATAATTGGAAAACATAAAGTAATACATTACTAACCCATCATCTCATTATATATATATATATATATATATATATGATATATATATATATATATATAGTATATAATAGAATAAATCATATATAATATATAACTATTAATATATACTATAATAAGTTTACAACCATAAATGCTGTAACATGCAATAATATGAAAAGGCAACACTATGATATTGCTTGCGATAAATATAAAGATAATCGATGTGTCAATAAGACATTCACCGAAACGCCTCGTTTGAAAGATACAAGGTGAGAAACTTATGTGGAACATAATCGTAATATATTCCATTGCCCGTCCGGTGCCACATCTCAACCTTTAATAATAAGCACAAATATGCCGTAGGAAAGGTTACCTACCCGTTATTTACTAGTTCCGTATCTCGCTTTATTTATACATATACTAGTCGTGTCGCGTCAGGAGTTCTGTGTTCAAGTGGTTGCTGCAATTTTCAAAAATGAATTACAGTCAAATCGTGAAATGTGGAATATATAGTATATTTGTTTACCGGTCGTACGAACGGTAGTTCATTAGCAGCCATGCGGTCTCTATGGAAGAAAATGACCCTAATCGTGTCATCCCGCATCATACTATGCTTGCCCGTCTCCATCAACGTCTTAGAGAAACAGGAAGTTTTCAAAAACTTACTAATCGAAACGGGCGACCTTGCAGAGTATCAACTCCAGATGTCGAAAAACAGGTTCTCCAAGAACGTTTGAGGCATCCTACAGACTAAGTACCCAAAAAAAGATTGCTGGCAACAGCTAAATGTAAGTCATACTCGATCAGTTTCAGGGTATTGAATTAAGTCATACTTTCTGTACCTTATCACATCCAACGAGTGCACTTGTACCAACAGATGTTCCTGCAAGAGTAGGCTTTGTGTCCGATCGGAATGCAACAGAAAATGCTAGACACTCCTCAACCATTTAGCAGAAATTCAATTGTTCACCAATGAGGAAAATGTTTCCAGAGACGCCATATTGAACTTCCTCAACAATCACATATGGGCTGATGAGAACCCACATGCAAGCGAAACTTACTGGAGAGGTTTATTGCCAATTTCTTGAACATGACTTTCCTACACCTACTGAAAGACGTCCATTACAATTAAAAGTCGAAAACTGTAATTTCAAATGCATGACGGCCCGCTCCAGCTCATTATCAGTTTACGTTCTCGTAACTTTTGTGATTGTAACAGCTGGTATTAGTATCCACCGCCGGGTAGGTAGGTCGAGGAGGGTACAGAACCTTGGACTCCGCAGTCTCCAGACCTAAATGCATTGGATTTCTTCTTGTGGGGTCACCTGAAACATTGGTTATAACTACAACAGTTGAAAGCCCGTAGAATGAGGGCGCCGCATATCTCATCGTTGGTGACACAATCGGCACACACACGGTTACTGATTGAATGCGTGTCCGCCAATCAATGGGTCGCAGAATAGAGGCCTGTATTGCCGCTGCGGGGTTGCTCATTTCAAATTTGGTTATAAACCTTAGTGCAAACCAGTGGCTAGGTACTATGCTGTTGTATATTTTCTTATGTGCAGTAATGTCTGTATTCTTATAATTAAATAATTGAATAAATTTGTCTGTATTAACTACCAAAGTTTAGTTTACTGTTATTGTAACTTAATGTTTAAATAGGTTCTCACCTTGTATCTTGGAAACGAGGCTTTTTTGGTGAAAATGTTTATGAAACATATTATCAGTTATATTTATTGCAAGGAATATCATACTGAATTTTTTCGCAATATTAATGACGATGACATGATGATATATATATATATATGTATATGATATATATATTATATATATATAATATATTTATGATATATATATATAATATTATATATATATATATATATATATTAATAATATATATATATATACTATATATACTATATATATAATGATATATATATATATATATATATATATATATATATATATTAAAAGAATAAATTTTAAAAATCCTTATCCTATAAAAAATACACACTAATTGCTAAACAAAGGATGAAATTCAGTAGACATAATATTATAAAAAACACCTAATGAATGGCTTATGCAAAGCTTTTTTTCGGCAGAAGAGGCTGGAATTTTGCAGCCTCCTTTATCCCGGATGATGAAAAATGTTTTATGGGGGAAATTGAGAGAATTATAGAAGGTTGAAAAATTTTCAGCTTTGCATAATTTGAAAATTATTATTATTATTTTAATAAAATTATAAAATATTTTAATTATATTTTATAAATTCATCTAACCTATTTAAAAAACACTTTCATTGTTCTTAGCTAAAATATTTTCTCTATAATCATTTATAACAAGTTATTTAATTAGTTCCTTATTTGATTTATGATTACCTTTGATTAAACATTACCTAGTTTTGTGGCAATATCAGATTTAGTTGCAAGAACATCAAGGTGACCAAGATGATCTTGAGTTTGTGATATTAAAAGTCCGATGATAGTAGTTTATCCTTTTAATTCTTTAACGATCTGCTTCAAACAAAAAGCAAAATGAGTGTTTGGAGAACTCTAAAACGACGAGTTCGAGCGTTTTTGTGTAACTCTTTCAGTTTGTTTATTATTGATATTTGGAAGAAAATCAACGATTGATATTCTTGAAGAGCGAGTAAAAAAAAAGTCTGCTGAAATAACTTGAAGATTGAAAGCCAAGAATATTAAGGACAGACGGAGGTTTTAGTTGTGTGTTTGTAAAGATGTTATAAATGTTTACAAGATTATGAGGAATGGAAAGATGTAGAATCTGAGGTTTTGAGGCATTGAAAACAACCACGAAATTCTTGCCTCAATTAAAAATTCGTGAAAGTTCGAATGTTAGTTGATTCAAAGCTCCCATCCAAACATGAGTTATTTGCTGCTGTGCTGGGTGGGACGGGGTGGAACGGGACGGGAGGGGACGTCTTTCAAAATGAAAGGAGAAATGGAGGGTGGAGTCATTTGCATAGGAGTAGGTAGGTGATAAAGTGATAGAGAGAAGATCATTAATGAAGAGTAGAAAAAGAGTTGGAGATAAGACAGAACCTAAAGAACACCACCGTATTAATAGATTTGATAGATGAACGGTGGTCTTCTGCAGTAGCTGCTATGGAACTACCGAAAAGGGAATTAGAGAGAAGGTTGATAAAAATTGAGAAATCATTTCTTTGTGGCAGAATCTATTGGAGGCTTTCAAGATGTTCAGCTCTATAGTAAAGTATTTAAGGAAATGCCAAAGAACAAAGGTCCAAGGGTCAGAGAGATGGGAAAGGCCACCAGTAGAGCGGTCCTTAATGAAGTTGTACTGCGATCCGAGATAAGATTTGAACATTTAAGATGTTTAAAAATTGTCCTTATAAGAACAGATTCAAAATTTTGGAAAGTATGGAGGTTAAAGAGATAACATGAAAGTTAGAGGGTTCAGTGTGGATTCCCTTTCTACGTCAGAGACTGAATGAGCGTACTCCTTCAGCGGGAAGAAAACGTTGAAGTTGATAGGTGTAAACGAGATAGTTTACGAAGACAAGGTGCATGCATAAGTGTAGAGAACCACATGAGAGATACGTCAGGACTGTGAGACTTCTTAGTGTTAAGTTCAGAGAAGCAAAAATTACATCTTCATAAGAAATTATATAGCAAGGCATAAATAAGTTGTGATGTGGAGGAAAGGTGGAATAGCTTCAGAATTGTCTAAAGTTGAATTAGAGGCAAAAGTTTGAGAAAAAAACTTAGCTCTAGCAAAACTGTAGTTATGCCCTTGAATGATACTAAAGGAGGGAAGGAGTAGGAAGAAAAGTTGAGAGTTGTATAAAAGCAATGTAGGCTAGTATTAGTGTATTTAGATATATATGATAATATAGTAGGTATAATAGAGGAATATGTGTTTTCACTCAATTTAATCTAATGAAACAACTATATTGAATAATTTCAACATGCTGTTCTCTCATTGCAGGTATGTGATTGACTATTAATCATGAAAGTCGTTGCATTTTTAACGATGGATGGAGTTTTTATCAACAGGCGTATTAAATATATTATACTATATATATATATATGATATATGATATATTAGAGTTATAATAGGGTAAGCGTTGTATATAATAATATATGGCATAGCTGAGTATATATATAAGTGATATGAATGGAGGTGTTATGAAATATCAGGAGTGATGCACGAGGAAGAGGAATTAAAAGTAATAGTAAAAAAATACTATATATATATATATTATGAACGAGATAGTTGTAAAAGCTTATGTATTGATTTATGTATAATGATAAATTATATTATATATATGTATAAGTATACAATTATATAAATATATATCATAAATAAAAAATGTATGAGTAAATTATAGATATATATTAGTCTATAATGTCTATACTGGTGAATTATATAATGTATATTATATATACGAGTGGAACTATGAGGTATCAGTTAGATATATATATTAGTGTTATGTTTATAATTAACTTAGCAATGTTTTGCATAACATGCTAAACATTTTATGGTACTATTAGTATTATATGGAAATGAAACAGTATATATATAATATAATATGATATATGATATATGAAAGGTTATATATAATAAGATAATGATTAGCCTACAATATAACAACATACCAATAACGTTATTATATGAAATATATATAAAATTATATATATATAATATATATACTATATATGATATATATATATATATTTAATAATTAATATATATATATAATATTAATATAGATAAACTAATATAGTAGTATAGTAATAATTGTTATTATTATTAGTATACGTATATAAAATAATAATATTATATATGATATATAAATATGATAAGGAATATAATGCATATAAATATATATATAGTAATAGAATTAATTGAATGAGATTACATAGCGCCCACTGTTGTCTCGAGCCGAAGAGAATTACCTCTTACGTAATGTTCAAAACCTACATATATCGTATAATGATGTAAAAATCAGGTTTTTTCCTTATATTTATTTCAAATTTTCTTACGCAAAATTAAAAAAAAATAACTGAATAAATGTGAATAATTATCGAAATCAAAAGTGTTAATCAAAAACTAATAGCAATAATCATATCAAATAAATTATATAGTATAATATTTATATATATTATATGATATATATTAGTATATTATATGCATGATTGATTATTATTTATTAAGATTATATAATATATTAGTATATTAATCTATATATATATTATAATGATTGCTTTTTTTTATTATCTATTGTTACCTCTTGTTTGATTTCATCGTTGATTTCCTTTATTGGTCTGGTCTTATTTCTTTTGCTAGTATCGTGTGTTGAATGTGTTCTGATAAAGTATATTATTCATGAAATATGTGTATGTATTTAATTATTATTATTGAGAATTTATGAATTTATGTATAATATAAGATTATATATTATATTATTATTAAATGATGTATTATTGTTTGATTATTATGTTATTTTATATTATTATTATTATTATTAGTAATATGAATATTATCATTTGTGCTTATCAAATGATTATTAAATATAAATAATGATATAAGTTTTAGATTGATGTATTATTATATACAATTATATATTATTTATAAAGATAAGTATTATATATTATTGATATGATATATTAATTCACTTCTATTGATAATATCGTATATTATCTTTTTATTGTTATTATATTGATGTATTATTATTATATTATATTTATGATTTATTATTTATATTGATTATATGATTATATATATTTGATTATTTTATTATTTAAATGTATATATAATGATTATTATGTATTTTTATTAGTTATTAATATTATTATTATGAGTAATATGGACATTAGATATCTATTATCTGTCATTGATTATTTATATTATTATATTTAATGTTCATATTATGATGGACTACCTAATACAAATGGTGCAACATGCAAAGACTGTATTGATGACAATTAGCAACTGTAGCAACATGTCAAAGTTTACTTGTTTGGTATTTGTTGTTCACAATTTTCATGTATTATTGGCATGGCAGATTTAGGCTGTGTTGGATGAGAAGGGAACGATATGAGATATATTTCTGGCTATATGTTATATGGTTATGCTATATTTATATGATGCTAGTTGTAGGAAAGTTATATCAGGGTTTGTATTTACTATCTAGTGGTACATGTAATTTTTGGCTGCTGCGTAGTTAAAAGGCAGGAGCGGTTCAAGACCAGTTACCAGACAGTGTAAGCGAGATGAGAAACCTTAGTCAGACAATAAATCCGAATAAAAAAAAATTACAGTGAAATAAAAGGTCGGGTGCAATGTAAGGGAGCTAAGTCTGAGTTGACGCGTCGCGGCGGCCAGAAGAGTCTATCCGGATAGGTTCGGAGATTCGCGTATGTTCACTGTCAGGCATTTTCCTTTAGAAGGTCGGGCCCGAAGGTGAATGGTATGTATTTTAAGGAAAGTATGGTGAGACTATGTCGCAGTCGGAGCTGTGGAATAAGAATGTTTTTAGTGGATATAGGATTCTACAAGTTCAACATATTGAATATGGTTCAATGTTGACATTCTGAATGGACAATCTTAGCGGGCAGCACCTATTGATGAATTTGCAACCGAGTGTGAAAAGAAGAATTATAGATAGGTGAAGGACATTGAATCGTATTCAATTAATAGATTGTGAAAAGTTTTGGTGGTCGTGAAAAGACTTGTTAGTGGTGTTGAATTAACAGGATAAGGCGGGTTAGCTATCTGGTCCACAAAATGATATATAAGAGAATTAAAATGAATGAAAGTTGATTGAGATGTTTAGACTAAGATAGATAGTAATATTATTAGGTTATGTGAGAGTCAAGGCACTAATGGAACGCTCGTAGAGTATTTTAAGAGTTGAGAAGCGGGTATATATTAATATGTATAGTGATATATAAGTGAGTGTGTTTAGTGGATAATACCGACGCTGATGTAGCATACCGTAAAATTCCATAAATTGTACCTAATTTTGACATTGAGTTATATTATAAATATATATATAATAAGACGATTCAAATCTGATGATATAACGAATGTCTGAATGAGAGAGAATGTGAGTTTGGCTAGAGGCGAGAATAAATGAGTGCATATGATAATTATATATATATAATGAATTTGAGATTTGGGTAGGGAGTTTATATAAGATTTTAATGGGGCGCATGGTATTGTTATGACCCACTCTTGCCAGGGTAAATATATAGAATACCCTTATCATGTATATTGAGCGATTATTGACCATCATGATATAGTTAAGGTTAGATATTCTATATATATAAACGTAGCAGCGGTTCCTTGATGTAGGATGCTTAGTCTATAGGTATGGGATTTTTACTGTTATTAGGGACGAGGCTCTCACAAATTAATGTTACAGATAGGGGAGGCAGGTTAAAGGCATAGTAGGCTTCTTTCGAGACGTAGATTATTGTATGTTCTGTATACTCACTAGCTTTTCTTTTCCGGATGCTTGACAGCATCCAGTTACCTCCCAATCTTGGAAATAGGAAGTGAAGAAAGAAAGCAAAGATATTATATTAGTATATATATATATATATATATACATATATAGAATAATATAAATATATATATATATGAAATAGTAATATATATAATATAATATATAGGACATTATATATATACTATATATATATAGATAATATTTAATACTAAGTATATATTAATGATATATATATAATAAATAGATATATAATATAATTAAATATATATATAGTAATAATATATATGTTTAATTATGAGTCAAGGCTTTTCAAGTTATATCCGTCATTTGATGTATTACTTAGAAATAACTAATTCAATAAAACTGGAAAACAACGACTATATTCGGAATGCCTAGTCATAGTAATTTTTGCTCTCAATGTTTAAAAAGAAAAAAAAAACATAAATAAATAAAATAATATAATAGTATATAATTCTTAATGAGTCTACTTAATACATACAATACAATAAAAAACAGCGTAGAAATAAGAATACATTTTGGTATAAATTATCCTTAATTAGATTAAAATTTCAACATTAAATAAATTAGTATTCTTCCTCCATTTTGATATATAATAATAATAATAAAAAAATATGTTAATATTAATTAATAGTTTAAGAATATGTTAGAAGGCCATTAGAGACATTTTAGTTGTTACTGGTCCGATTATATAGATTAAATTAGACGTATTCGTTGCCTGCTATATTGTTATGCATTTTATCTTAATTATGCTCCAAGAATTACCCCAAGTTGATATACCGCACCTGATAGCGCAGGAGTCGGTAGGTCTCTCGTCACTTTTCCGGGGAACTACGGTATAGGACTAATTCCCCCCACCTCCGGGGAGGGTTCTCACGAGGAACCCCCGCATCGTTGGATATTTATGAGGGTGCGCAGTAGGGGTAGGTTCCTTACTACCGCACTTGAGCGCGCTACCCACTACGGGTAAATGGAAAAGTCCCCCCCTATGTTCCCCGTCGGCATGAGCCCCCTAGTGTGCCGGTATAAAGCAAAAATTAAGTAGAAAGTCTATTTATTTTGATGGAGAAACCAATAAAAAGGTCTCTAATAGAGCGACTATCTCAAATTATATCAATATTACTTACGTATAATTACTGCAACAAATCAATTTTTTATAATATAAATTCTATCCCATGACATTTTTAACTATTTACATTAAAGTAAATATTTTACGAGGATTCCAAATAGCAAAGGGTGCTATTTCAGCGCATGAGTTTTGTCATAGGTAGTTTTTGAGGGATATATATATATATTTTTTTTTTTTTGTTTCTTTATTTTTTTTACTATTTCATTCTATGTGGGCAAACTTTGGGACCAGCCATCTCTCGAGCAATGTATATCCGTTTACATGTAGCAAATTTCTAACTAGTTCTTTAAGAAGTAACATTAGTATGACAGTAATAATTCAGTTAAAAGCTTGGCCATATATTAAGTAATAATATAATATTTAAGATACAACTTTAATTAAGTGTAGCTAGCTACTTGATATCATAGTATAATAGCATATGTAGATTATAGTAATTAATATATATCTATATATATTAATTAAATATATATGATGATAATGAATATCTAATATAATATATAACTACTAAAAATATTGCTTTTATAAACCCTATCATTCGATTATAGATATTAACACCTATAAGTAAACGCCCTCTGATATACTAATAATTCCATAATGTAATATATAAATATATATACAGTGCATGTATCCAGAAATTTTTTTTGGGGGGCCAAACAAAAATCAATTTCGTTTATATATACTATATATATATATATATATTATATATATATATATATATATAGTTATTGAATTGTAACAAAATATGTAGAAATAATAATCAGTATACTGTAAAGATATATATAACGTCAATGTTCTCTCAGCTTGTTTGAGAGAGTAAGAAATAATTATATAGTAAATTAGTGGTATAGTATATATATATTAGTAATCAAATAAGAATTCTTAAAATAATATTATAAAAATAATAATTACTTATATAGGAAATAATGTATATAATCCAAACAGAAATTTTTAAGTGAGGTAATAATAAATAATGTTATAATATTTAATCATATTATAAGTATTTTATTAAGATATATATTAGTTGTATCTCATTATATTGATATTGTTTGTGCTGACTATCTATTAATTTGAAGTCTTTAATTTAGTAAATCAAATTTTAAAAATGATTTAAAATTTATATATAAATAGTTTAAATTAAAAATATAAGGTATTAAGAATTATTTATAATTATAGATAATTAGTTAGAGAATTAATAAGAAAATTTCCTATTAGTTAGATTACAAGTCATATAAGTATTATTATAAGTTTATATATATTAATAATATATATAGTATAATATTATTTACTTAGAGTAGGATAGGAGAACTAAATTTAAATACTTCCTAAGGAACATACTTCAATGGCCGAAGAATTTTATAACTATTAATTACTAATATTTCTTGTTAATTTCAATATAAGTTAAATTATAATCGCCTTGAACTTAAGAGAGTGAGCGGAACGTCTGAATAGATCAATTGATTACATCTTCAATTTTTTCATCCAAACAATTCCTGCTATATGGTGCAGTATGTGTGCAATCTTATGCCAACCTAAATATATCAAAATATTTTAAAAATAATTCTTCTGCTGAAAGAATATCGCTAGTGTACAGCTGGTCTAAGAGTCTTATTATTATATTAAATCGGTTACAGTGGCCCGATCGGTAAAACAACAGAGTCGCATGACAAGGGGCAAGGGTATCCGATCCCTAGTCCGGATCTTAGGTAGTAATTACCTAGAGTATTTCTCTCCTAGAATAGGGCAATGCCCAGGAGTTGTAAACTTTAATAAAAAAAAGCTACCAGATGATATGAAAAGAAGATGGACTTTTTATGTTTTTCTGTGTTATTTATTGTATTTTTTCCTGTCCTTCATTACATGTTTTTTCCTATTACATTTTTTCTGTTATTTATTACATGTTTTTTCTCTATTAATGTTATTTGTTCTTCATTACATGTTTTTTCTCTGTGTTCTCTATTACATGTTTTTCCTGTTCTTCATTATATGTTATTTCTCTGTGTTCTTTATTACATGTTTTTCCTGTTCTTCATTACATGTTTTGTTCTCTGTGCTCTTTATTACATTTTTTCTGTTCTTCATTACATGTTTTGTTCTCTTTGCTCTTTATTACATTTTTCTGTTCTTCATTACATGTTCTTTTCCATGTGTTCTTTATTACATTTTTCTGTTATTTATTACATGTTTTTTCTCTATTACATGTTTTTTTGTTCTTCATTACATGTATTTTCTCTGTGTTTTCTATTACATGTTTTTCCTGTTCTTCATTACATGAAATTTCTCTGTGTTCTTTATTACATGTTTTTTCTGTTCTCCATTACATGTTTTTTTCTCTGTGTTCTTTATTATTATTATTATTATTATATATATATATATATAATATATAATTATATATATATATATACATATAGTGGAAGTATATAGATAATATATATATATAAAATAAGATTATAATTATATAATATATATATATATATATATATATATATTACAATTTGTATATGAAGGTATATATATATATATATATATATATTTATATAATGTCTATATATTAGTATATTATAAATATTATTATATATATATATATATATATTATAATATATATATACAGTGATGGGCAGTATCTAGATCAGTGGTCTCCAAAGTGGGGTACGCGTACCCCAGGGGGTACCCAAAGTGATACTTGGGGGTACGCCAAAGAAGTAGGTTTACGATCACTTGCGAGTTTATGATCGTGTATCAGGCGAGTGTGAGGTTCTCTCAATGTTCGCCGTGTCTTTTAATTATATAGTTATATTATATTATTTTATTATGTGCTTGTAGTGTGATAATTGTAGTATTAATTATATTATATTATATATTATTATATTATATTATATTATATTATATTATATTATATTATATTATATTATATTATATTATATTATATGCCTATAGAGGGCACAACTTATAATTATTTTCGTCTTAGGGGTACGCGATCAAAAAAGTTTGGAGATCTCTGATCTAGGCGATGGTAGTTAATTTTCTAAAGATTTCCGCCTAGAGGGGTACAACTGATAATTATATTTGTCTTAGGGGTACGTGATCAAAAAAGTTTGGAGACCACTGATCTAGATACATGTATCGGCGATACGTATCGATCGATACATTTGTATCGGTTATCGGTATCGCTTAGACAATTCCTAAATGTATCGAGTATCGGTATCGCTTTATGCTTTTTCTATAGATGTATCGGAAAAATCGATAATCGATACTCGATACATTTTCCAAAAAAATTATATTAGTATAAATAATATAACTTATATATATATATATATATATATATATATATATATATATATATATATATATACTATATATAATATAAATATATTTTTATATATATGTATATATATATGTCTAATGATGCTTAAATTCTTTATCTCCGTAGCAAATGTAATAATATATAATATATAATATATATATTATATATATATATATATAATATATCATATATATATATATATATATATATATATATATATATATATATATATATATATATATATACTATTGTAGAATTGTCAATGCAAGAGTGATTGAGGAGAGGAGGCGACGTAGAAGAATGGTGGCGACACGGTATGGAGAGAAGATAAGAAATATTGCATGGAGAGATGTTGATAGATTCTTTTTTTAAGGAACGGAATGAAGCATCATGAATGGTTTTTCTCCCAACAGGGACCTCACAGTTAGCTTGCACAGGATATAGATAGATCAATACACGAAGAAGAATTCGATCAGAGATCAATTATAGACTATATAATATCGGCTCTGGAGTAGCTAGGCTAAAAAATGTGAAAGTGCATACATGGAAGACAAATATATATCTCGGATCATAGATTATTCGGTGACGGACCTGAAAGCTGAGACAGACAAGTTGCGCAGAATAAAGAAAGAAAAATTTTGATTAAAGTGGAGTCACTGAAGGATGTGACAAGAAAAAGGCGAATTATTGAAATAATATGTGCAGAATCGTAGAACAAGTAAGAAGGAGTACGGAGAGATTAGGGGAAGATGACAAGAAAAAGTTAAAAGGGCAGCGGAGGAGACCCTGCCGTAAAAGGATGGCGTAGCGAGCGCAACGAGTGAGGAAAAGACACAAGAGGCGGTGTACTGAAGAAATGAAGGAGTAATTGATGAGAAGGTGGTTGAAAAAGTAGAACTACACAGAAATTAAGGCCCAGTATACTGGAGTAAGAAATGAAACAGAGAAGTGAAAGAAGAGTAAAAGAAAAGAGGCAGCAAAGAGAGAGGGGGAAGAAATTATGGAAGTGTCTAGAGGGCAAAAAAAGAGAGATTTTTATAGACTGAACAAAAACCTATAGGAGATCAAAGAATAGGTGCACATATGCAGGATAAGCAAGAGTGAATTTTTGGTATTGAGATCAAA
>JABUQX010112072.1:2500-5000 GCA_015478945.1 Trachelipus rathkii | reverse complement strand
ATGTTAGTTAGTTAGGTGGTTAGCTAGTTAGTTAGTAAGTTAATTTGTAAGTTAGTTAGCATGTTAGTTAGTTAGGTGGTTAGCTAGTTAGTTAGTTTATACTTTATGGTAATTTACCATTTTATGTGGATCACAATCTAAATTAGATTATTAAATTTTGATTATCCTTTTTATTTTAAATTTTAATTCCCCTTTTTATTATTAAACGCACAAATTTACATAAATATACATTTAATCTGCAAACATGCACAAAATAACAAGTAAACAAATAATTAAAATTATTATATAGTGAAAAAAAGTTATTTGTTTATTTGTACAAAACTTGTTGCTTTTAATTGCAGCGATTAACAATAATCGGAGTTATAAGCCTTTTGTATATCTCTCCAATTTTTAATTTTGTTTTGCCATAAGCTTCATAGTCAATTTATATAAATTGTTTATTATTGTTTATTAAGCATTGACATGCGTCATATATATATATATATATATATATATTATATATAATATATATTATATATAGTATAAACTATACATATACGCAACTTTAATAAATATATATCACTATATACTATATATATATATATATATATATATACTATATATATATATATATATGTAATTCTATATAGATACAATTTATATATATATAATATATAATATATATTATATAAATATATATAAATATTCATATATATATATATATATATATATATATATGCCAGGTGTTTCAAAAACACGCAACCCTTTAATATATAAACGTATCTAAGCTTAACAAAAGATACACATGACGAAAGATACAAATGAAACTCATTTACCGTTACAACAGATGTTGAAAGTGATATCCTGCAACCTCGATGCATATTTGAACCCGTTTCATGATATATACAGTCACCTTTCTTAATGTTTGTTGACTTTTATTTGAAATTTCTATCAGGTAAAGGTAAACACACCCAAATCGATGGGAATAATAATTAATAATTAATCCTGTGAAGATACTTTTCATAATTTTAGTTTTAATTATTATTATTATTATTATATTATTATTATTATTATTATTATTATTATTATTATTATTATAGTATGATTATTAATATTATTATTTGATTATTATTATTATTATTATTATTATTATTATAGTAATATTTCTATTTTTTACAATTATTTTATAAACTTAGTTTTAGTTTAATTATTATTGAAATCTTGACGAATAGATAAATAGTTCTTTATATGTTCCGACCAATAGGAGAATTCTGGCAACCTGATCCGATATTTCCTTTTCAATGTTAGTCTTCAAGAAGTGTATGAGGATTGTTTTGGTAAGCTGCACCTTTCAAAGTATCCATTAAGGAAAACAAGGAGAGTATCACGGGCTCTCGAGCAGGTGGGTTCACTTGCCTTGAGCTCGTTGGTAGACACTGAAAGGGGCATTTTTTTGTCTGCCTGGAGGGACCGGAATTTCCCTTTTTGGTGAGGTCCGCTCTCAGAACAAAACAAAAGGAAAACAAATTTTGAGATGTTAAGAAAATAAGATCGTGAAGGCCACCACAAAGTTTTGGCAAAATATACACGATCACTAAAATTTCACCTCACATGACCATTTTTTTCAGTTTTTGCAGGATGCGTCAGTAGTGTTGAAAATCTTTGCTCCTACTAAATAAATTAAGTGTTGTTTATAAATTTAATTTAGCAGGGGATCGGTATTAGTACCGACAGTTCATAGCAATAATACAATTCACACACACACACCACACATAACACATATTATTTATATATATATATATATATATATTATATATATATAATATACTATATATATATATATATATAATATTATATATAATATATATATATATATATTTATATATATATATATTATATTACTATATATATATATATCTATATGTGGTTTTCTACATTGAATCGGTGTTTCATTCGTATTTTTCTACCGGTAACACATAGTCAATTTAGGACAAGGGAAACGCAGAGTCAGCCGGCTGCCTTGTGTTGTTGGCGCAGTGAAGATAATTTTCTATTTGTTATATTAGGGTTTAGTTTATTATATTATTTTTTAGTTTAAAAATATGTGTATTGTGTAAAGTTGTGCAATATTTAACAATAAAAATGTACGTTTTATGGATTAATGAATTGATTGCTGACGAACATAATTTAATTTTAGAAGAAAAACTATGTTCGTTCGTATATGTGTCTATGAGAACATAGTGTTTTATTGTCTATAGGGGCATAATCTTTTATTAAATTTCAAAATAAGCCGACTGGCTTTCTTTCAGGTTGGCTGAAGAACAAAAAATTTTATGTCATTTATCATTTGAAACGTATGTTGGTTGTGTAAAGTTATGAATTTTAAATTGTGAATTATTTACTAATAATTTATCTTTTGTGTTTTAATGAATACAATGGTGACGGAAATAAATTATTACCGTTTATACAATATCATAAGTTAGTATTGAAAAAAAAAAAAACATTGTATTCGCTATACAAT
>JABUQX010112070.1:30000-45910 GCA_015478945.1 Trachelipus rathkii | reverse complement strand
TTCCTTCCATAGTTTCTACTCGTCTCTCTCTCTCTCTCAGTATCTATTATCTATTTATCTATCTATCTATTATTATCTATATCGTATCATCTAATTATACTATCATCCATCTATTACTATTCTCACTGCAATGATTAACTACCTATTTTTCTACTTTTCTGGACATCTTACAGTCACCTGTAGTACTTATTTGAACGGCGACTCTCTGCATGACTCGTTTCGACATAACAATGTGCAAACCTTATATCACACAGTATACTCGTGTCTCTGCTTGCTTGTAAAAATATTTATTTTGGCTGACAAAACATCCTCATCTATAGAAACCCAAATCAATCTAATCTGTTCCACATCCTGTCCTTATTATGGTATAGATTAATGACGTCCACTGAATCAACAGTCTGATTCGCTATCACATTCCAAATCTCAGGGATACGGCCGGGAGTTAACACAATAAAGATGATTACAGTCACTGAAATTTTTCTTACTGTTTCAGTAGCAATGAAGCAGGTTGACTTCAGATCGTGGTTATGATAGCCATTTGTGTTTTGTTCTTTATGAAACTGGTCATAACTTTTTTCTTAATTCGTTCATTATCTCGTATATATAATTGAATATATTATATATTATGTAATATATATTATAATATTATAATATAATTATAATTATATTATATTATTATATATATATATATTATATATATACTTTTATATATATATTTGCCTGTGTGTGTCTCTAATTCTGATCGATAAATAACATCAACTTATAATCAACTCTCAGAATCTCAAAGGATTTGAGCCGATCTCACCAATTATTTAATAATTACTAAATTCTTTTTCCCTAACCCCCGTCCCCCCTTCCTCCTATCTCTTGAGATTGAGGTGCGAACTTATTTTGCTAAAAAAAAAGGAATTGGAAGGCAATGTGGTATAGTTTTTTATTCTAAAAAAGTTATTTCTGGCTATTTCAGATCTGTTATTTTGAAGAGCCACAGAATGCATGATCTAATGTGTAAACCGATCCTTCTGTCTTTTTATTATTTGTTCCTTTTTAATTTTTTTAGTGTCTTATTTTAACATTTTAATTCATTATTATATAAATTATATAAATTTATAATTTATATAATATATTTATATATATTAATATATATATAATCTATTATTAACATATATATGCCAAAGGCCAGTTTCTATCAGGACTCATAATTTCGTTTGGAGATAATTGGATCGAGGTTGTGGTCGCCTATTTCCTGACTTAACGAAGTTGCAGATTGACTCAGTTCACGACGTCTTTATCATAATAAATAATTATTTATGATATATATTCTATTATACTATTTATATATAATTATAATATTATAATATAATTATAAAATACTATATATATTAGGTAATATATTATTATTTTTAATCCGATTATAAATAAAAAGCCGTGTGTAGTAAACTTTTAATTCTAAGTGTCTAAACAAAACTTATTCCTATACCATTGGACTAAGAGGTCCGTGTAATGTCTACTCTTTATCCTCCGGCACTTACTCTGCCTCAATCTTGTCATGGATAGGGATAAGATTAATAATTTATCTGATTAACTTTCACAATGCTTTTGTATTATATTTATCTACTTTGTAATTTTAGTTTATCTAACGGCCTTTCTACTTTTCCCTAATGGATTTAGCAATTTTTACATTAATTATTACGGCGTTATAATATTTTAATCGTTAAATATTATGACTATTTAATATGTTTTAATCACATAATAATAAAAATGAAATAAACAGATAAAACACCACACCCTATACACAACGCATTATTGCTTATCGCCGCTTTTGACAATAGCTCCTTGCACTTAGTTGACTCTTGACATAACCTCTATGTGCAGCGAACCTTGATGAGCGACTTCAATGCCTCTCACCATTATAGCTTACTCTCACTCTTTTCACGGCGGACTCGGTCGATTCATCTCTCATGCACTCACCTCGCCAAACAAATTGATTTATCAAAAGCTGGACTTTTGCCTTATTATTTACTAATATAAGTATATATATATATTTTTATTAATATATATAATTATTATATAATAATATGTGCATTATTCAATTATTAAGTATTCATGTAAAAGCGACAGTTCCGCCTTCTTTTAAATGTTAAATTCTTTTATTTAATGTTTAAAGATTTTTTAACGCGTTATTCTATTCGACTTTAGTTTTAACGTTAATGCACTCTAAAGATTGGAAATTATATTTTTTCTTTTCCATTTATATTTAAATTAATAAATTAAGTCGTACGTGGTTACATATCTTATTTTGAGGTAAAATTTCATTGATCGAACAGTATTAGCTTCGCGTTATTGTAAGATCTATATTATTATTTGTTGTTGTTATAATAGCCGGAATGTCTTTTCCAATTTAGTGTTAACGAACCCACTGACTCAATGATTTATGAGATTTTATGAAGTCCTCAAGTAATGTCTCAAGAATCCCATTCGCGAGTAAAGATGACTTAGTAAGAAAAACATATGGTTTGATCCTGTATTGTGAGAAGAAGCGGAGTGAGATAAAGCAATGAAAGGCAAATAAGAACCAGGATTAAGAGTAAGTATCTTTCTCGATGTTTATCAGAACCTTAGAACTCAATTTGTTGGAGGTTTCCATCTCCTCAGAATGTCTGAAGCCCCCTCTGCAAGGAATGATAGGTAAAATCACCAGTATTCGACAATAGGACCGACACCCAAATCATTACCACTGTCCCTTTGCTTCTCAGCCTACTCTGTCAACTCTCCGATGTCACTAATGTATTTGCGACTCCAATTTCCCTAAAATGTGGCATAATCTGCTCATCACTCATGCCATCTAACTTACTACAGCCTTATCACCCTAACCAATCCTGTAAATCAATTTTTAGCCTAATACCTATGCTGCCAAAAAATACGGCGTGCACCATAACTAATACCCTGAAGATCAATACAATTACAAGATACCGTGGGCCAAATGAACCCATGGTGAAAATCGTTGAGATGGATGTCGTGTAATCAAAATGACCTCTAAGTGGCGCAAGTTATTCCCATACTTGTCAGTCACACACCAATCAGGGCAAATAGAGCGGTAATACCCAATCTTGGATCTCAGATCAAGTTGACAGATCTCGTCAAATTCGAGATCTATGTTATTCATTCACTATATCGTCATTTTCGTCCGGAACTCGCTAAATTGAAGTTACAGATGTTAGTATAAAAGAATGGTTCATTATTTTACTACCTTATTTCAAATATGTGGTTTTTTTACCTTTCTAACTTATATTGTAGTTCTTATTACTACCACTAACATTTTCAATTAAAAATAAAATCTAAAATCAATATAATATTTTTTTAATTATTATAATGTAAGTGTTGTTAATATATATATAAAACTAATAAGCGTCATGCAAAAATTTATTTCGATAAATACTTACAATAACTATTCTATATTTCTCAGAAGTCTATTTGAATAACATTATATGAAACATAAGCGTAGCCAAAAATACAAATTGCAGATGATCGTTATTACTTCACATATACTTCTCTCCCTCAACCTCTAACTATGAATATACATATATATATTATATAATCTATATAAAATTATTATATTTTGATAATTATATTATTTATATAGTTATATAATATTTATATATAATATATAATTATAATATTAATATTCACAATATATACTTGTATAGTATATTATATATATATTAATATATAGATATATTTATATAAATATATTAATTATATGTAAATAACGATCAAAGAATATTAATTTAATTTATAATATATATAAGCATAAATAAGAATATATTTCAATAGTAATAAAAATATATATGAATTTCTTTAATAGTATAAAAATATGAATATAAATTAATATCATGAGGATTAAAATAAAAATAAAGTTGAATGTGTATTAAAATTAAAAAATACAATTTTATAGTATAATTAATAATTTATATAATTAATATAGTATTATATTATTATTAGATATTAATTATATATATATATTAATTATAATTTAATTATAATGGAAGAAAATGTCACTCTGCCGGACATATTACCACTCATACATATATATATAACATATAATTAAAGATATAATATAAATAGACAATATAGATAAATTAATAATGAAATATATATGTAATATATAATTCATTAGATATGTAATTATATTAATATATATTTATAATATAATTTATATATAATATATATTATTATGATAATTTATTATATATTATACTATTTTAATTAATATATATAATTTTATATAATATATATATAAATATATATGAAACGTGCATAAAGTTTTATATACTTATTAGTTTATTTTACTTTTGTTAGCTCAGAAACTAAACATATTATAATTTTATAGTGGCGGTGAGATATAATATAAATTATTAAATATTAGTTCAATAATCATTGTAATTCTAATCCATAACCACAACAAATTTTGTGGCAGGAAAATAATGAAGCGTTTTTTATCTATTAATGTCTTTAAAATAACGAACTATGTTTTTTATTAATATAATATATTATTATATTATATGTAATATTATATTTCTTATATATAATATTATATATTATATATATATTAATTTAATATAAACTATTATATTATATATTATAATATAAATTATATATAATAGTATGGCCGGATTATCTAATTTTTCATATATTTACCGAATTGAGTAAATATATTATCCAATATTTTTTTCATATATTCGAAAATGCAAAATATATATTATTTTATATTTCCGAATAATTGGAATGCCGATATTTATCTCATATTCGCGAATTGAAATTGAGAATTTCTCATATCAGTGCACTTTTTAACTAATTATGGATATATAATATTGCATACGTTTGTAAATTCAGTCAGTAAAAAACTTGACCTGATTAACATGCAATTCAATCATTCTATGTCTTTCCAGATGCAACAACAACGAGCTCATATCAATAATGTGCAAAATACCACTTTCTTTCCTTCAAAATCCCCCTTTGTTGAACTACAATTCTGGCAAGAATTCTTTATATTTGCTCTTTAATATAACATGAGCATACATGATAATTATGAATCGCTAGTCCAAGTGGTGAAAATAAATTACATTGTAAATATTATGCTTTATACGAAAATATTCTAATAGGTACAGTCGTGTCTTTCTTGGAGCGATTATTTATGATACACTTACTATTTCTTATTCCAAAGCAGATATCCAGAGAGCACCGACTGATCGTCTTATGGAATAATAACACTTTAGGTGAAAAAGCATGTACAGTGAAGCAAGTTAAGGACATCAGCAGAATAGTTCTTATGCATAACTATGAGCTGAGCACATAAATACAAAAATTTATATCCTATGTTCACCATTTTACCTTGGACATCTTGCAAGTATGTGTACAGAGGCTCCCATGAAACCCTTCATTCTATTCGTGATAAGTAGTGTCTTAATAGAAGACAAAGCGATTGGTTTTCGAAATAAACTGTTCACCAGAGCATCTGTGTTTATCATCTAGGAAGTTTTACTTTTGTTGTGTGGCTTGCATTGTGTGTACATATGCGACCAATGATCAAAAAAAATTGCCAAATAAAAAGGTCCCTGTGTCACTGACGTACCTTTTTAGTGAGAAAAACTTACAGCGGACTTCGTATCTTTAATAGAAACCGGTAAATGTATAATTCGTCTATTAGTAAGAAGTGTTGGGATGAGTATTTTTTGCATTAGGCGACTTATATATCCTTTTTAGTGTAAAGTCTTTGTTCTTGCATCCTCAATTTTCAAATAACATCCTTTCACCTCTATGAAGACTACACTTACACTTCACAGTTCAGCACGATCTTCATTAACACTTACATTACACTTACATCTTACACTTAGTACCTCACATATTTTGACACTTTATACTATACCCAGTCTACATAAAACCGATCTCTCGTCGTTCCACTGCCGACCAACATACGTGAATCAACCTACTTCAATTATGTGATAAGATATAGATAAATTATTATAATATATTATACGTATATATAAAGTTATTAATAAATACCTCACTATTACTAGTGTACAATCATATTTAATTTGTAGTATATTAGTTACTAGTAAACTAAAATACCGTCAAAATATTAAGTATATATATATGTATATATATGATTAGGCTTTGAGAGAGAGTGGACGCGTTGATAGTATATAATATTGATTAAGTCTAGATAAATATAACATAAATATACTATAACTGCTGATAATATGAGTATCTGACTACATTTTTACGCGAGCGTAGTAAAGATATATACATATATAAGTAGATAATTTATATATACTATGTTTATATATACTATTAGTAGATTATGCTACTCAACGTGTAGTTGTGAAATTTTACATTATAATATCATTACTATTAATGTATTTTATTTATATAATCGTAGCTCAATATATTTTAATTATTTTTATTTTCTATAATTTTTGTTATAAGACATATTACCTTATAGTTGTATTCATATTAGTGATGTATGTTTAGAATAAGCGATCATTATTTTTTCTCTTTAACTCCTCAGTAGTTTAAAACGATAGGAAAAAGTGCTCCATAAGGACGATACGTATTGGTACCAGGAATGGTGTGGGTTCCTCATGAAGTTTAAGGTAAATAATATACTCTATCGTACTTTTTTTCTCACCTCTCGTATATAGACCCGAATAGACCACATATATTGCGTGCTTGAGTCGTACGACTTATTTAGAAATGCATATTTCTCATTTCTCACATTTGATCATGAATCGTGGGGAATATTCATTCTCTCAAAACTCTTTCTGTGCTAACTGACTTTAATGTTATAAAAGTATTCAAAGTCAGCGTCGTAAATTACTAAGTTTTATTCTTGTCAGTAGTTCATTTTGATATACATAGTTCAGTATATTAATAATCTGTACTCATCTTATTAAACTGTATATTATATCTTCTGTATATACATAAAACCTTTTTCTTATAATTACTATTATATAGTATTATTTTCTTTACCTAATCAATTACTTCCTTTGGGTGTATGCTACTTACTGATACGTATAAATTTACATAAAATTAATTTATATCTATGTATATATATTCATCTTACCTTAATTATCCTCTTTTTATCTCTGATGATATAGTATGCTGACTACTATTTCACTTAGATAATCTATTATATATATTAAATAGTATATATATATATATATATAATATTATCAATATATATTAATATACTAGATATATATTATATATTATATTAATATATAATATTAAATATATATATATAATAATATAGTAGATATTTTATATTTATCTATTATTATATATATCTACTATATCTATATATAATCATATATAATATTATATATATTATTATATATATAAGATATTATATATATAATATATATATTATACGATTATATTATTAACAGGCATAACTATTTATATAGTTATTATTACTATAGATTATTATAGGGTATATATAAATAGATAGAATCGATCGATAGATAGATTATTAGTTAGATAGACTAAGATCTCACTCTCCGATATCTCGCTCAAATAGAGAGATACGACTAGCCTACATAGCGATAGATAGTTACAGGTTATGATAAGATAGTAATAATAGTATATTATCACTAATAGATAGATAGATAGCATTAGATAGGATAGATAGATTAAATAGAGAGATAGGATAGAATAAGACATTCATAAAAGCTTGTTGAAAGAGTTTACAAAAAAGATTTTGTGTTCAGAAGATTTACTACGTCTCATTATACTGCTGTACGTAATCTTTGTTGCTAAATTGTTGATTTTTTTATCAAGAGAAAGTTACTTTTGATGAGCTTGTTTCATATACATTAGATATATAAATACATTAGGTTTATATTGTATAAATTATATATATTAGAAAAATTGAATAGTATCTAAGATATATATTATAGTATATATCTATATAACTAATATATAGTTATTGAAAGCATAAACTGATCTAACCATAATTATAATTAAATAAAACTATTAATATATTAATAATATCTATTATATATATATATATAGTATCATATAATATTATAATATGTATAATTCAGTCGTGAGTTATATAATAAAATATTACTTATATTATGTAATATTTGAAGGTTCACTATTTACTAAGTGGCTCTATATCCAGGAGCGAAATGATAATCCTCAATAATTAATGTATATCGTACTAGGTTTTAAGAAGCTTCTTTATTGGTAGGTAATACATTAAATCTTCTTCCCCGGCTGAACCTAACTTCCATAGATCCGCATATAAGGCATTTTCGCTACCTGTAAGCATACATTAACTTAACCTAATACAGCCCTACAATTCACATACCCTAAATCTATAACCTAACCTAATTTATTTGTTTTTACGATGATTCAATACCATTACTTATATAGAATGTCCTATATATTATATTATCATTATTATCATTATATATGATATATATAGTTATATAGTATATATATATATTAATATATAATATTAATATCATTAATATATATATATAGGTATATATTTATTTAATAATATATATTATAATTAATTATATAATTATTATATTAATATATAGTATTAATATAATTATATATATTAATTATGGTATTTAATTTCTAATTTTCTTGGTAAATAATTCAGTTCATCATTTCTATCATAGATCTTATAATAATATAATCATCATCAATATATGGTCTCTGACAAAATCATATAAAGAATGGTCGAAAGAGTCATTATTACATATAAAATACAGAAAGAAAATGTACAATTTAACTCTATACATATATTTAAGACAACTTTCAAATAAATAGTTAATAAGTTTTATTCATTATCAATAATACCGAAAGTAATAGGAAATAATAGTAACAGGGTGATAACTTTTTGTATATGATTTTTGTACACAATAATTAATTATATTAGAAGACATTTATTCATTTAAAAGGCAACTTTTATACTACTTCTTTAACTTATTTATCTGCATACATTGTTGATCAGGTTTGTAATTCTCTATTACTATATATTCTGCTGTTTTCCACTGTTTACTTTATTATACTTTACTCCCTTACTAGCCTGAAGGAAGGATTGCTGGAGTTATGTTACATTCGAAGCTGTCGTGAATTTTAATTATTTCTATATAATGTCTTTCTATCTTCGTCCCCTATGCTTTTGTTAAGCTTCAGGTTATAACTTTTTTTATGATTAGAAGGGTTGTAGAGTGTGTGAGTATTTTAGTTACTTATCAGGCGTTTTTGATGATAGAAATTTTAACTTTTCAGCTTGCTCTATGCTAGGAATAACTTTGGAGATAAAAAATTGATACAAACACACGCGCACCACACACACACCTACACTACACACACACACTTACTTACACATACACACACACTACACACAAACTTACAATATATATTAATATTTATTACTCATAATATATATAATTATTATATATATATATATAATAAGTTTAGTATAATTAGTAAAATATTTATAATTATAATATATTATATATATATTAATTTATTATTATATATGTATTATATAATATTATATATTATTAATATATATATAATATATATATATTATTCATATCATGTAGTTTAATTTAAATAATGTCAAGGTTCATAAATATTTATAAAGTCAAGATAAAGAGAAAGAAATGTGGTGATCATGTTGCGTATTCGTAGGCATTTTTTTTTCCATAAAGCTTATTCCTACAATATAGTACACAAATAAAAGTTTAAAATCTTTTATATAAAGTTATATAATAATAAATAAAAGATTCTACATTCGCTAAAGAAGTCTAAACCATAAGTTAAAAATAGCGATACTTTATCAGATAAAAAATAAAAAATACTATCATTACTTATCGCAGTACGCATTACCGATATAAAATTCGATGAGCTTTCGACGTCATAACGTCAGACTCCTCTTTTTCAACGTGCCAAGTAAGTGAGAGAAAGTAAAATGAAATAAGATGAAACCAACAATATACATTTAAGATAGGAAATATAAATCTTGACAAACATGCTATTAATGATCTCGAGTTCTACTCAGGTTTGCTATCATAACTTTTTTTTTCTATATATTCATTAATAATATCCTTTCTTCATAATTCACTTATTGATGTTAATTATACTAATCCGTGCTACACGTCCGCACGGTTTTAACTGCGCTCTCTCGCTCTGTACAAGTATAGCCCTCCTCCTCTCTTCAATTAGACAAAATAAAGCTATGTAGATGCATTGACCTTTGAATTTATCAACTAAACCTCTGATCATATCTCGAAATGTCCTTCATAGGGAGCGCGATTGCGGCATTTCTAGGTAAACTTAAAATTTGGGTTATTCATACTCTCAAAACACATCGGCGCGTCTTAACACATCCAATGTACGCGAGTATACTCTTTTACTTCAAGAACTCGAAGCCTCGGAACCTTTCGTTCTTGACCAATATACATCTTGGTTTCCCTTTTTATTCATGATTATGTTTACTGTTGCGTAGAATCATTACATATTCTATAAATTCATATTATGGGATTAGTCTTGACTAAGACTCGGTTTGGAAGACTGTTCTGAGATAGACGTTCTAACATTATCTTTCTATGCATACCGAGCGCCATTTAGTGGTATGACGCATACGGTTCTCCTGTATGGAATACCAGCTATGCCTTCTCACTATTCAAGAGAGCTAGTAATTAGACTCACGAAGTTCATAAATTTGAACATGCTGTGGAGTCATAGGGTTATTCCTATTTTATCAACTCTTTATTTTTTCACAGACTGCTCATCCCATTTTGATCGAACTGCACTTTTCCTACAAATAATTTTAGTATACTGTTTCCAAATACCATTGATCTGTTCATAGATTTATAACCTCTCATACTTTTATGAACAAATTGCAGTTCTGAACTCTCCAGAAGCATATATATATATAATCTGATAAAAATACTGATATTAGTATTATGTATATATTAATATAATAATACATATATATATATATATAGTATATGTATAATATATATAATATATATTAATATTATATATTATATATATATTATATTATATATATATAGTATTATCTATTAATATATATATATATTATATATATATTTAGATATTAATATACATTTAATTAATTATATACTATATTATTAACGTATAATTATTATTAATTAATTAGTATATTATATATTATATATAATATTAAATATATATAATTATATATAATATTATATATATATATTATATATATATTGATATAGCTAAGTCCTCTTATAGTATAAGAGCCACCATATTTCTCATCTCTACTACGCTACTATATTTATATGCTTTTATACTAATAATGTTATACATAAGTTTTGGTAGGAATAAATGTTAAATAAAACTAAACAAATATATACTAATATCATCAGTGCATATAGTTCATATGTACATTTTCATGTATTGGAGGTGGACGCCATTACTTTAAATACACAGTACAACACAATTACAATGTACTCTATAGTAATTATATTGTCAAAGGTTAGTGACATTAACTACATAAGTAGATCAAGTATCAAACGAACAAGTACTTTGAATAGTATTGCCATACTCAAGAGTACGACTGGGACTACTAAGGTAGGGACATATTTACCCTAATACCCGTATATAGAGTAGGTACATAGAGAACTCCTCATACGCACACTCCATAATACCATTAATAGTAGAGGGTTCGTAGGTATACTACCGTGAATGATGAAGTAGTGAAATAGTCTTACCTATAGTACTAGTTCCGGAATGAGTATACGAGAATCACCCGATCATTGCACGTGCGTATATATTCCCTTTGGTGATATTCTTTTATAGTTATATAAATAAATATATAACATATCAATAATTTAAAATGATATAGTCTATATTATTTATTTATTTATTAAGGGATATATAATAATTAATAACTACTAAAGGCTTTCATTATTATTACTTTTATAATATTACTTAATATATTAGACTAAAATAATAATATTATTAATTGTTATATTATTTTACATTTTCTCATGTGAAATTTATTATAATTACTTAATAACTATTATAATTATTTACCTAGCGTTCCAAACTTTGATGTATCTTATTTCCCGTAGTTGTAATCTACTTGTATACCGTATTCTCCTTATAATATAAATATAATATTATATTATAATATTATAATAGTAGTTACGGAGGGATTATGTCTTCATTTTATGCGTAATATTATATTATATATATCCCATTATTTTTTATGCTTTCCACCTTTTATTATTTAATCTCGCGTAATCCTATTTTGGTCTATACAATATTACTTCCCATAATATATATATCATATATCGATCTCCATATCATATCGAGATTTTGAATTAAAAGGTACTGTAACGTACCATATATATATAATATTATATATATAGTTTATATAATATATATATAATATACTTAATATAAATATAAATTCTATATTAATATATACTATATATATTAGACCTAGATGTCAGTCTACTAATTTTAAAGACTATTTGATTGGTTAACGTGCTAGACTATGTCGATGTTATGACTGAATATGAAATTCTCACGAAATCCCAATTGACCACATTGTGGTTGGCATAGCCAAATTTTTATTTAGAACCCTCATTTTTATGCGAAACCCCTCAATTTGTTTTGAGGCATGACCTAATTTTTTGATTAAAGAACACTCAATTATATTTTCGAGTTTAAACACCTCTCAAATTATTTGTGGTTCAGAACTCTTCACACAGGAAAGGGTTATGTGGTGCCCGACGATTGCTAAGCTTATACCGATATTACGTCGACGGTTTCTGTCCACACAACTAATTTTTTGACACTAGCCCACCTTGCACACCCCTTTTTGGTTGATTAAGGTCAACTCCTTTAAGTCTTTTGAAGTTTACCTTATAAGAATCATTGTTTAGGTAGGCTTTAGTTTTTTTGATGAGTACTCCCATAACTAGTGTATTTCAAAAGTTCAAGAACTTTCCTAATTTTTTGTCTTTCGAACTCTTCGCCCTATTATCTTCCATGGGTCCAATTTGGCCCACTTACGTTTTTTTGAGATCCGTGAATTTGTAGTTAGACTCAACTAATTTTTGAGAATTCATTTCTTTGTGAGATTACAAAGTTGTTATTGGAAGTGAACCCAAAAATTATATCTTGTATTATATACAACCAAACATTTTTCTGAGAACCACGAATTTTTTGGAAACTTATTTTAACGAGAACCTAATCTTATCCGAATACCTCCTATTCCCATTTTATTCGAACAACCCTTTGGTCTATATCTAATGGGTCATTTGCCCACGGTAATTTTTGTCTACCCTTTAGGGGCTTAGCTCTATTTTATTGTATATTTATGATACATAATTATTATTGTCTCTGCCTTATTACTCACACACTGTTGGGATTTTCCATGGTCATATCAAACTATTGACTCCACGGTAATTTTTATGTCCATCCTTTAAAATTAATCATTTTTTGATGTCTTAACCTTGTTGACCATGATATTTTACGCCCTTGCCTTGCCTAATAATACTATGGTGAGTACCCAATTTTGACCTCACGCTATACTTGATGGTTTGATAGTGTTCTATCTCATAATCACCGTAATGAAGTTCTAGTGAGTTCTATAAGTGTTCTATGAGTTTAGTAAATGATGTTGCATGATGTAGTGTCCAGGTGAGTGCCTAAGTTGTATAGCCATGATATGACTAATGAATGTGCTCTATTGAGTGCTCCAATGAGATGCCAGGAAGTGTGGTTGTGTTCAGTGCCTAGCATCCTAGCTCTTGTCCACATGTTGCAGATGCACATCAGTGACTGAAATCCTGCAGCTCACACATTCTTTCTCTAACGTCCTTTTCTAAGCCTCCCTCTGATTCCGCCAAATATCCTCTATACTAATCCGTTGCATACACCATTGGTTAGTATTGTTGTCTTGAGAAATATGTTGAAGGGATAATCTTTTTATCGTATTTCGTTTATATCTACATCCTTTCTATGGATGTTTTGTTCTACTATTGTTCTATTCTATCACTTATAGCCTTATTATATAATATTATGTCTAAAGTTCAAGATAGCTTATAGTATTATATTAAGCTTTACTAGTATGTTAAACTTATTTGTGAGTTAGTTTGATAAGTGCCAATATCACTGATATAACGTAGTGATATAAGATATAGTATGATATTAAGATAAATGTTTATTTGCTAGTTTTGCTAGTAATAATATTCTTGTTTATATATTAGTAAATATACTATATTGATATGTATAATAATATTTACATAGTTAATATTGTAAAGGTAGTTTATATTAATAGTAATAGTTTTATAATCCCATTACTTTAGTAATGTGATCACGTAGAACTCTTGCATCACAAGCATATCACCTGTTGGAGGAAGTAATATCACTGAAATTTCATATCTTGAATTTAGATAATATTAATCTCTAAATTACGCGCTTGAGCACTTCCCATAGACTACTTACATTATACAATTTATACATCTTACATTAACCTCCAACCAACTCATAGTTTACATCTTACGTTTACTCGACATCTTGTATATCTCTTGTGATGCCTCAAGCCTTTAAATGAGCGCTCGAACATTTATGTTCTGACTCAAGTTTTTGATGCTTTGTTACTTGAATTTTATGCATAATATATAATCCTGTATGTCAGCATCCTTAACATCGAAGTTAGATATTTGAGGTGATCAACAGTCTGTTACTGTTAGTACCCCTCGTTATTTTCTAAAGTCGCCCCACTATTGCCTACCAGTCAAGACCCCCTTCACCGCAAGGTGGAGGCCCCAGCTCCTCTTGATAGGCTGCGATCCGCCGTCAAGTTCCCCTCGCTCTAAGAATTATGATTGGCCGTGCTGTCCTTGGTTCGTCAGATAACTATGTTTCTTCGTTCCAATTTTACCGCCGCCTGTCTAGCTTTAATTGATGCTTGGAAACTCCCTGCTGCGTCTGACTAAGATAATCGTGTCTGTGCAAATTAATAAATATGTTTTAATCTTTAGGATACTAATGAGTCAAATTTCTAATGAATATTCCTTCTGTCTCGTTACTGAAATAAAAGGCATTTTTTTTTTTCTCATTATGATACTACATGAGTCAAATTGGTACTATGTAGTAAAACAATTTTAATAGTTAAAAGACATTACGCCTTGATAACTAAATCTAGATAACTCGGATTAACAAGTATTCTCGATATTTACACATAATACCTATATGTTAACATTTATGTTTAATTACTTAGGTATCTTATTACTGATCATTGATATATCTTAATATGATATATATTTTATAATTAGATTCGATGTAAGAGACAATAATTACGCAGATGCCTTTCATCTTGATGTTAAACTTTATGTTAGCATGATTCATGAATTATGCATAGTTGAAGTTAGGATCATCCATTAAAGCTTGTTTGGTATATTTAGCATTTTTTCGATGTACTACGAACTGTACTTTCCATATTATCTTTTGCATCTTACGTTTATAAGCTGGTAAAGATAAACCACTGTATAGATCCGTATAATTCATAGAAGATGATTAATTTGAACTGACACTAAGTGAGGAGAATTCAGTATGAACTATAGTTTTATTTATCTACTTAATAGCTTTTAATATATCATGTTCATATTACCTATTAACTAATGTTTTTACTGCTTTAACTCAATTATTTTATTTACTGCTATTTATGTTATAATTAATTTAACATTACATACCTTATAAAGCAAGAATAGAATTGTAAAACTATTAGTGTAAAAATAACCACTAATTGGGGAGAATGATAGAATCTTGTTTATAACTAGTCTCTTTATCTAGCTTTAAAATTCTTAATACA